>PVJC01018812.1:0-30915 GCA_004026665.1 Murina feae | reverse complement strand
CTAGAGCAAACAGGAGGCCAGCGATGGAGGAAACTGCTTGCCTAGGCCGGCTGTGCCCTCCGTTCAAAGCAACAAAGTTTCAATTATAGAAGATAAATAAACTCCAGAAACCTGCTTTCAGCCAGCCTCGCTGGGACTTTGGGTCAATGGGAGCTGTGGCCAGCCTGCAAACAGCCCTCAGCCCCTCACCCAGGCTGGCCAGGCACCCCAGTAGAGACCTGAACCCTGAAGGGGCTGTGGGCAGCCTGAAAATGGCCCTCAATCCCTCATCCAGGCTGGCCAGGCACCCCAGTAGGGACCCGAACTCTGAAGGGACTGTGAGCAGCCTGAAAACAGCCCTCAGCCCCTCACCCAAGCTGGTCACACCCCATGGGGTGAGGGTTCCCACTGGGAGGATTGGCCAGGCTGCAAACAACCATCAGCCCCTCACACAGGCTGGCCATGCATGCCAGCAGGTGGACATCCCCTGAGGGGTCCCAGACTGCGTGAGGGAACAGGCTGGGCTGAGGGATCCCCCCTCCCCCAGTGCACAAATTTTTGTGCACCGGGCCCCTAGTATCTATATAAAATCGGGCCATTTCAAATAGAGATAGTTTTGCTCTCTACAGTGTTGACTAGCAATAGTGAAAGTAGGTATCCTTATCTTGCTTCTGATTTTAGGGGAAATTGTTTCTTTTTTACCATGAGGTATGGTATTATTTGAGATTTCATAAATGTGCTTTCTTATGTTAAGGAATTAGTCCTCTGTTCTTAGATGTTAGAGGTTTTTACCACAAAAAGTTTTGGGATTCACCAATTACTTATTCATTTATTTTTTTATTTTTGCATTGAAATGTGATCCTGTGTTTTATTTTTAAATTTGTTTCCATTGATGACATAGATGACATTGGTGATTATCTTATGTTGAATCTCCCTTGCACCTTTTCTTAGGTAAATCATATTAGGTGATATTCTGGTGGAATCAGTTTGGTTGTATTACGTTAAAGAACTTCCCATTTATGTTCATAAATTGGTCTCTAGTTTTCTGTCGCCGTGGTTGCTCCTTGTAACAGGGTAACAGTGACCTTTTGGGAAGAACTGAGGTCATTGCTTTTTCTTTTGAGGGTGACCCTACAGCTCCCATTCTTTAGGTGTTTGGTGAAATTCACCAGTGTTTTTTTTTTTGAGGAGATTTTTGTCTCACCATTTAAATCCTTGTATTTGTTAGAAGTCTGTCGATGTTGTCTTTTTTTTTTTTTTGAAAAATCAGTGTGCCTGCCTATTTTTCTGTGATTTTAGTTGTCCCTTGTCTATTTTTTCCTTTGTCAGTCTATCTAAAATTTGCCATCTTTATTATATTTTTAAAGAACTAGCTTATTGTTTTGTTGATTCTATTTTTCTCTGTACTCTACTCTTTATCTCTACTCTAATTATTTTATTATTTCCCTTATTTTAGTTTTTTCCCCTCTTCTTTTTTTTGGTTCTTTAATCTGTCAAGTTAGGTTATTGGTTTTAGATTTTTCTTCTTACTTAATTGTAGGTAGCTACACCTATAGTTTGCCAATGACCACTGCTTTCATTATTCCATATTTTTTCTGGTGTGTTGTGTGTGTGTGTGTGTGTGTGTGTGTGTGTTTCATTCATCTTTGGTATTTTTATATCTCCCTTAATATTTGACCTGTTGGATGTACTTAATGTTTTAAATTGTTTTGTTTTATTTGTGCCCATTTGTGAATTCCCGTTTTCTTTCTGTTATTGATTCTAGCTTAAATCCATGATTATTTGAGAATAAACTTTTAATTAGTTCAATCATTTCAACTTCTGTGGACTTGATTGTGGTTTAATGTACGGTAGGCCCTGAAAAAGATTCCATTTGCATGTGAGAAGGAAGCCGCTCCGGGTCGGAGGGCCCTGCAGAAGCCACTGCATCTCCCTGACGCACAGGCGGTTGGTGGTCCCTCTCCTCATTGGTCTCCTGTCTCCACGTCCTGTCCGTTATTCAGTCTCCACACGTCGTTGTGCGGCTGCCTTTCTCCGTTCACCCCGTCACTATTTGCTGCGTATGTTTCGCAGCTCTTTTGTTTGGTGCATATATTTTTATAATTGCTGTGTCTTGATGAATTGATACTTTCATGAATGGCCTTATTTGTCTCATAACAGTTTTTAAATTAAAGTCTATTTTTGTTGACATCCGTATTTGCTGACATCAGTTCTCTTTTAGTTGCGATTTGCATGGAATATCTTTTCTCATCCTTTTATTTTTCAACCCATTCTAGTCTTTGGATGTCAATTGAGTCTCTTACAGGTTGGATATAATTGATCAGTTTACTTTTCAAAATCCATTTTGTCAGTCTCTCCCTTTTGAACAGCAGAGTTTAATCCATTTACATTTAAAGAAATCAGCGGTAAAAATAATTTACTTTTGACATTTACCATTTATGCTTTATATGTGTTATAACTTTTTGGTTCCTCATTTCCTTCACTGCTGCCTTCTCTCATGTTTCATGAATGTTTGTACTGTATCATTTGGTTTCCCTCTCATTTTATTTATCTGCATATATTTTTCAGTTATTTTCTTAATGGTAACTGTAGAGATTATAATTAACATCTTAAAAAGCTAGTTATCTAGTTGGAATTGATACCAACTTAGCTTCAATAGCATGTATTATTTTTTGCTCTTATACAGTTCTGAAACTTCCCTCTCACAAACTATATCTTCATACATTGTTTGATGCTTAAATTTATAGTTATTGTTTTATACATTTGTATTTTTAAATCATGTAGTAAAAAGGATTGCAAAACCAAAAATCAAATAATGGTACTAGTAACTTTCACATCTTATATAATAAAAGCGTAATATGCTAAGTGTCTGGTTGTTCAACCAATCAAAGCATAATATGCTAATGATATGCTAGGGCCACTCAACTACTCACCATGAGGTGCACTGACCACCAGGGGCAGACACTCAATGCATGAGCTGCCCCCCTCCCCCCCCCTGGTGGTCAGTGTGCTCCCACAAGGGGAGCGCTGCTCAGCCTGAAGCCAGGCTCATGGTTGGCAAGCACAGTGGTGGTGATGGGAGCCTCTCCAACCTTCGAAACAGCGCTAAGGATGCCCAACTACTGGCTTAGTCAGACATTCCCCGAGGGCTCCTGGACTGCGAGAAGGTGCAGGCTAGGCCGGGCTGAGGGACTGCCCCCCCCAACCCGCCCCCCGCCTTTGAGTGCATGAATTTCCTACACCAGGCCTCTAGTTTACTTACATTCCTTTCCTGAAATTCTTTTACTTCTTTGTATGATGTGCTGTCCAGTTTCCTTTTATTTTACCCTGAAGGCCTCCCCTGGGCTTTCTTTTGGGGCACATGTACAAACAGCAAGCTCTGGTGTTTGCTTATTTGTAATTTTTTTAAATTTCTACATTTTGAAGGGCACTGTGCCCTGAGAGCACACTTGGTTGACAAGTTCTGGCTTTACTTTCCCCAGCACTTTAGAATATCACCCTACTTCCTGGTCCTCTGCTTCCTGAGGAGACGTTGCTTTTGGTCGTGTTGAGGAGTCTTCCTCTCTAATGGGTTTCTGGTCTCTTGCTGCTTTCGAGATTCACTCTGACTTTAAACAGCTTGAGGATGATGTGCCTCAGCGGGAATCTCTTTGAATTTATCCTCCTTAGTGTTGGCTCAGGTTCTCAAATGTGCAGATCCACTTCTGTGAGCAGCTCTTTGTCATAGTTTCTTCAAATATCCTTTCCCCTTTTCTCCCTCCTCCTGGGTCTTTACTGCACGTCCTGCAGTGCCTGGTGTGTCCATCTGCCTCTCTGTTAGGTGTGTTCTCTGATAGCTTTGTCTCTGCAGCTTGCGTCCAACTCCTGCTTTGCCAGAGATTTCCCTGAATGTAGGGAGGGAGAGAGGGAGGCAGGGAGGGAGGAGAAAAGAAGGGAAAGGAGCGGTAAAGAACGGAAAAATGAGAAAAGACAGCTGACCCCGTCTGCAGATCGGCCCTGTCTGGCTGGGGCACCCCTGCAGTGCATACCCACACACTGTTGACTCTCTGTCTTCGCTCTCCCTTCTTCCTTGCATTGACTGTAACGTCCAACAGAACATGAAAGATAGGGGTCTCCTCAGGTGTTTCCTGAGTTGGCACCTGCCCGGCCACGGCAGGACTTCCTAACCCCGTTCCGCACAGACTTCTGAACATGCACACTTTCCAAAGGCACTCTCTCCACAGCCCCTTCTCCCGGGCTTCTCCAATATAGACTCAATATAGCGTTTGCTCAGGTATTTTTGGTTGTTCACTTGCCTTAAAACTGTTTGACATTTCTCTACCCTTTTTCTGCCTTGAGTGTAAGTTTGGCTAAACAAAGACCAGTCCTGCAGGTCAGTCCTCAGGTAAACTCCCAGGTAGAACAAGAGAGAAAAAATAATAATCTGTTTAACGTGTTCGATGATTATCGACTCTCTCGGTACACGTTAAAGCTCGCGGTACTAGATACTGTCATTGACTTGTTCTGTAACGCATTCAAGTACCTTCCTATTTTCTACTCTCATATTGCAATGGCATGATTAGTAGGTGTTCCCTTCGATTAGGCTACTGGCAGACAATGGAGTTGGCACCTACAGATCCTGACCTTTCCAATAGGAAGCCCTTGCACTAGCCCATCCTCCTTTCTCTTGCCCTCATCAAACTCCACCGGCACCTTTACAAGGGCACACCCCGTCCTGGCCCAGCACAGAGGAAAGTGTGCTGCCGGGAGGGGAAGGGGAAGGAGCGGTGCTCCAAATTTCTAATTCCCCCTTTGCAACGCCAGCAAGCAAATACTTACCCTACTTCTCCTGGGCCACATGTGTGAGGGAGGGAGTATCCATACTGTTACAGAATGTACCAGGCGACCAGAAAATACACAGGAGCACTTGGAGATACAGGAAAAAAAAACATGTACTTTCAGACGTTGAGCATGTACTAATACAGTGACTCAGGGCAGACGGTTACTCTCCAAGTCCACAGCAAAACAATATGAGGAAGCTCTCCCTTTATAAGCTCTGGTTTCTTTGTCCCCCAGATATGGATGGGACTTCTGGACCTTCCGTGGGCTTTGCAAAAAGCCCACTGTGTGGGGATGGGGGCTGTGAGACCCTGTCTAAGGGCCTGGCCTGGCGCCGGTGCTGGTAACCCCTCCGGGGGTTGCATAGTGTTCATGGATTGTGGCCTCTGTGAAATGTGAGCATTTAGGTAACAGGTTTTGCAAGACCAGATTGTGGGGCAGGGGCAGTGACTCAATTATAGGCCACGGAGAGTGCGCATTAGGCCACTGCACAGATGCAGATCGCTAGCCCCGAAAATGTCTTATTCCCCCATCAATTCTCATGGGGTCCCCTCCATGCAAGGGAGAGGTGTCCCAGAAGCACTGTGTCCGTGGCACCTGCATTTGACTGAGTTTTGCCTGAGCTGCTCTACAACTGAATTCCTGAGGATGTTTTTAGGGTCCTGGACTTGACAAAGACCCCTGGTTTGCAAATGCTTCCATTCACGTTCAAAACGCTCTTTATCAGGCTCTGGGGTTCCAAAGAGACGTGTTTGCAAATAGATTCCCCACATTGTTCCTCTTTGCCATTTGCCACTGTCTTCAGCCCGGGGCCACTTCTCTGCCGAGTGTCCGATTGAGGTCAGGACCCGTGGAGGAGCGACTTCACTGAGCTGTTTTCTGGGTCCGTCTTAATGTCTGTCATCGATCACAGAGAAAATGCGCTATTTTGAGACAAACAGAAACTACCCTGCCCACTGGTTGTGAAGGTCTACCTTAGAACGTCTGCGGCCTGTAAGTCTTTGCTTCTTTTAAAACAGATTTTAGAGCTTGCCCAGAGAGAAAATAGCAAGTTGCTGTTGGGCATCAAACCACAATAACACGGTTTCAGTCGCAGGAAGGAAATTCTGCATTTCATGTGTTTTTGTTTTATTGTTTTTAAATATATTTTTATTGGTTCCAGAGAGAAAGGGAGAGAGAAAGAGAGATAGAAACACCAATGATGAGAGAGAATCATTGATCAGCTGCCTCTTATACACCCCCTACTAGAGATTGAGCTGCAACCTGGGCATGTGCCCTGATCAGAATCAAACCTGGGACCCTTCAGTCCCCAGGCAGACCCTCTATCCACTGAGGCACACCAGCCAGGGCCATTTCAAGTGTTTTTGCTCCCGCGTGAAGAATGATCGTTGATCCTCATAATCTAACTGAAGACGGAACTTGTCGTTGACCTGTGCGTTGTTGCTGATGGTCCCCTTTCATTCGTTACTTAGTTGTCCCAGGAGTGGATCAGATTAGCCCCACCCTTTGCCAGGTTTTTGCCACTAAAAAGTGTCACTGAGTCTCTGAAGCTGCCGGCTGGTGTCATGGCCAGACAGTCTTTCTGACAGCTTATTAAGTGGCCTGATCTGCAGGGAGGAGACAGCAGGAGCTCTGTTTCATAGATAAGTCCTCTGACACATGTGAGTGATGGGGCCGGCCTGTCTCCCTGGCCTGGGCTGACTTAGTCCTCAGCCCCTCCGGGAACCTCAACCCCACTGGAGGAGGACTTGGTCTTGCCCAGTGGCAATGCCCACCGCCTCCCACAGCAAGAAGCCGCTGCACGTCAGAAAGGAAGCCTCATTCATAAAACCCTCCCTGAGAGTGAGAAGTTAGAGTGACAGGAAATGGCGACCTGTGTCACACAGCCACCCCTCCCCCCCCCGCCCCCCCCCCCCCCCCGTCTGCAAACCTGAGGGGTTGATGTTTGTTCTGTGTCATCCCTGCCAGTCCCCTCCTTCGATGGCCATGGTTCATTGGAAGTTCCTAGTACAGCAACCTCTTCTTCATTATTGAGGATGAGACGCACCCCTTCTCCCCCACTGGCTGAGCATTGACCTATGAACCCAGAGGGCACGGTTTGATTCCCAGTCAGGGCACAGGCCCGAGTTTCGGGCTGGATCCCCAGTGAGGGGCATGCAGGAGGCAGCCAGTCCATGATTCTCTCTCATCATTGATGTGTTTTGTTCTCTCTCTCCCTCTCCCTTCCTCTCTGAAATCAATAAGAATATATTTTTTAAAGAAATGTTGAGACAAAACAGCCCAGCAGGACAGAACGCAGCCTCATTCCCGTGGGTGGGCACTGAGGCGGTTGACAGGTGATGCTGCATCCCCACATCCCCAGTGGTCCCTGCTGGGAAGTGGCCACAACTTTGTTTGGTTGGACCCAAAGCCCAGGGTCCCTGCGCTCTCACCATGTTCCTCCCACGTGTCCCCTGAGAGGGGTAGGCACTGAATGACTGGGCTGTGAGCTGTGAACTGACGTTTCTCAGTGGATGGGGCAGGATGGGGCTGCCATTAACTCAAGACCCTCTGGGTGCAGTTCCGAGCAGCCGTGGGCGTCACTGCGCTGGCTGCTGGCCAGGCTCCTGCCCGCACTCCAGGGGAGCAGGGGAGACGGTGGCTCTGAATAGAGCAGAGACTCTGGGAGCCTCTAAGGAGCTGCTGGCTGTCAGGCTGCTCCCCCTGTGGGCTGAGGTCGCTAGCTCCCTTTTCGGGGATGAGAATGGTAACCCCTGATCTGAGTGTTGTAGGTCACCCCCGACTCAGTGCAAAGAAGTCCCTGCCAGGCCCACTCGGTAGTATTTTCACAGATTCTTTCCACACGTGAGCACTTAGATTTCATTCCTGCCACCGCCGTCGCTACCTCCCCACACGCCCTCACTCAGCCGCTGGCCTCGGTGATTAAACCTGAGTGTCAGGCACTATTTCAGGCCCTTTTGTGAGACTAACGATCAGGCAGATTGCGTGTCCACTCTCAGAAGGGCAACATGTAGTTACAGAGGCAGGAAAACCATGAGTAAATAGGCCAATGAGACATTTCCACCCAATGATGGTAAGGGCACAGCAGGGAGCAGGATGGGGAGCAGGGAGGGAGGTTTGGGACAGTCAGCCTGCCGCAGCAGGGGGAGATGTGGGAGAGGAGACCAGTGGGGGACGAGCGTGTGCAAAGGCCCTGAGTGGGGCCACACCCGTGTGCTCCAGGCAAGGGATGGAGGCAAGCAGCTCCAACCTGAGTGCAGGGACCACAGGCTCTCATGCAGGAATGAAGGCTGCTGACACGCACATGGTCTGGTGAAACCCGTTTGCTTTGAGCAGCAATGGAAACAAGGTGCTCCTGGCTCATTCACAGCGAGGGGCCTGGTGGGGGGACAGCGGGGCCTCGGGGGGTACTGGCCCCTGGTCCCTCTCCACTGGGTGCCGTTGGTTTCTCCACCTTTCCTTTCTCCCACCACCTTCCCTCTCCCCTACCCCCTTCCCCCTGGTGACCCCACCCTGCAGTCTGTGTCTATGAGCTTTTGTTGGTTTTTCTTGTTTGTGCACTTGTTGCTCCCAGTTTCTACCCCACACAGGCAGGAGATCATGTGGTTCTTAGCTTTCCTGCCCGAATTACGTGGCTCAGTGTGATGTTCTCACCATGTGTCCTTACTGGCACACACGTCCTTGCTGGCTTTCCTTACAGCCGAGTGGCAGCTCAGTGTGTGTATGGGCCACACCGAGACTAACATTCCAAGCAGGGACTCCTCAGGGGACACGGGGAACCCTATCCTTCCTGAAATATGTTCCTGGCCTTGTGGGGGGCAGCCCTGTCCAGCCACATGAGCCCTACTGCTCACCAGGATTCAGTGGCCACTGTGGAAGGGCGAGCTCTCGACCTTCTCAGAATAAGCCCAGCACCAACCAGCCAGCCCAGCACGACCCTCCCAGATCCAGCCCTCATGTTCCCTGTCCTTCCCGCAGGGCTGGCCGACCTGTGACCTAGACATGCTGCCCACCCCCCACCCATGTACATCAGGGAGGCAGCATCTTTGAAAAGCGGTAAGTGTGGCTGGTGTGGCTGGTGGTTTGAGTCTAGGTCAGGGCACATGTGTTGTGGGCTCAATCCCCAGTGTGGGGCGTGCAGGAGGCAGCTGATCGATGACTCTTTCTCATTACTGATGTTTCTATTTCTCGGTCCCTCTCCTTTCCTCTCTGAAAACAATAAAAATATTTTAAAAAGCGGTCAGTGCAGATTAGAAATGTGGACAGTAGGCTGATGGCGTCATAGTCTCTGGGTTGGGGCACGAGTGGTTTTCACATTCTCAGGTGGAGCTTTACACGTCTTCCCTGCTGCGGTGCTGATTGGTGGAAGAAGGGCTGCTCTTGGAGTTCCCGAATCCCAGGCTCCATCCTGGCTGTGTGGGGTGGTCCGAGCTAGTCACTATGACGGACACAGGTTGGGTGAGGGGAGGATGGCTTGTGGGTCACATGGCGCTTGTCTCTGGTGACACAGCTGTGATTTGGTGGGACAGACCCTAGTATTTGGTGTCAGAAGAGCCCACTTTTCTTCTGGGAACCGTGGGGCAACCACCCCGCTGCCTCCTGCATGCCTCAGCTGTTGTACATCAGGCAGGGCAGCATCCTCCCGTGTGCATCCACATTGATGAAGTCACGTGGGCCTGCTGCTGTGGGTGACTGAGACTCTGGGGGAACTGCATGTGGAAACACCGGCTCACTCGGAAGCATGAGGCAGCAGGGAGTTGATGCTGGGATCCTGTGTATCGGGAGCTGTGGGGCTGGGAGCTCTGGGATCGGAGGAATCTAGGCTGAGTTAACTCTGCACGAGTCCCCGGAGCCTAATGTTCTGTTCATCACGTCAGAGATAGACCAAGTATCTCATCGGGTGCAACTCAACTGCTGGGCGATTTAGACAGCAATTCCCCAGCTTCGCTGAGAGAGAATCTGTATTACAAAAGGCTAATATGCCAAGTTCAACCGGGAGACTGGGAGTTTGATCACTCGCTGTGATGTGCGCTGACCACCAGGGGGTGGCACAGAATGAAGGGAAGCCTCTGCCAGCAGGCAGCAGCAGGGGAAGGGAGGCCCTGGCCAGCAGCCAAAAGGCCTGATTGACCCTGGTCGCCAGCCAGGCCTAGGGACCCTAACCGTGCATGAATTTTGTGCACTGAGCCTCTTGTTGATATATAATACAGTTACAACAATTTCTAAAGATCACACCAGGTATTGATATTTTCTGGTAATGGTTTGCTTGAATGATAGCAAGTGAACACCAACACGCATACACGTCCTGTGTGATGTGTATTTATGGTGCACATGCTATTTACATGTATACTTCACATATGCTTCCTGTTCTCCTATTGGCTTTGATGTTCCAAGGCAGCTTCCATCGTTGGAAATTGTAGAAAGATCTTTTGGAATTTCCTTCTGTAATACTTGGGTTTCCAGGCCCTCAAAAAGAACACGTGTTTCACTGAAATATTAAAATTCTCTCAGGAGCCCTGCGGATTTGTTCCTTGCCCTTAGGAAATGTAACTGACAAAGGCCCTGCCGGCAGATTCCTGGTGAGCAGTATGTTAACGCAAGGTTATAATTGCAGGATCTGAAGGTCTGTTCATTAAAAGTCCAGCTAAAATAATCAGCTTACGTGAAGCTGTGTTTCAGGGAAGCATTGAAACGGAGCAGAGATGTCAGCCACTTAAAAGGAAAACAGCGGTAGGAGGCCTGAGGGTTCTCCGCCTCGGCAGGACCCTTAGAGAGTAAGTGCCGAGGGGACGTCATAGAAGGCAGACTTGCTGGGAACCTGCAGAAAAAACCAACCTTGGCATTTGCTGGGGTCGGGGGAGCAAGCCCCATACTTCATGTCAAAGTGCATGTAAAATAGGAAAATGTACACCCATGTCATCTATGATACTACATGCCAATGGATTTACTTATTCAACTAAAATTCCTTGTCTCCATGGAAACAATCTTTTTTTAAAATATATATATTTTTTTATTGATTTCAGAGAGGAAGGGAGAGGGAGAGAGAGATAGAGACATCAGTGATAAGAGGGAATCACTGACCAGCTGTCCCCTGCCCACCCCCTACTAGGGATTGAGTCTGCAACCCCAGGATGTACCCTGACTGAGAATGAACCATGACCTTTGGTTCAGAAGTTGACACTCACCCACTGAGCCGCGTTGGCCAAGAGCAATCTTTCATCTTAGACCTACGTTCGCATGCTCTCTGCATTCAGTTCTGGGCCCAGCAAAGAAGCTAAGTGCTGCCTAATTTGTATTCGTTAATTGCAATCACCTCTTGGGACTTCCATTTGGAGACCATTTTCATTGAACTGTCAATGGCCGAAGCCACAATTTGGGCGAATATGTTAGGAAGCGTGAACCTTATATGGATTCTAACGATGCTGAGAGCCACAGCCTTGGGGTAATTGCAATGAAGGAGGCGTCCTCCATGTCAGCTCAGTATAGATTTCCACTAATGCTGCTCACGCTAATGGACGCTGGTCAATGCGACTGTAGGACTATTGCTTACACAAGTGATTATGTCATGAAGTTCAGTCTTTTTTGAAGCCCTGATACTGTCAGGAGCCTGAAGATATTAAGTTTCTGGAACATTCGCATTTTTCTGGTGGGATGGAAAGTCACAGGGAGTGAGCAGAGCTATAAGGGGGCTTGTTTTTAAAAGGAAAGACCACACAATCTGGCTTTGTCTTCCTTTCGCACAGATGCCATTTTCTTTCGCCTTCAGGACAGGGAGGGACTGCTGGGCCTGCCCCAGGGGCAAGGCTGTGGAAACCTTTCCATTTCCTGATCCATCGGTCTCTTTCCAATTTTAGAAAAGCCTATCTCTGATGCCGACTCTCCAGCAGCATATGATCATTGTTTTCTGTTGTGCTACCTTTTTCTTACTGATTTGCGAACTTTCTCCATCCTGTTGTAACCGTGTCCATGGTTGGATCTGTGGATGGTGAATGCATCCTACTTTCCTGGAGTTCCTTTCACTCTTACTTGCATGGCGATCACTCAGTGTGCTCCCTGTAAGGTGCCCTGACTTACCACCCAGTTCTGGAACTCTTTTTAATGGGTTCCCATCTGGAAGTTTCATTGTTTCGCATTTCATTGACACTTGGGCCTGCAGTTCCTCAGGAATAGATGTGTGTCTACATTGGGAGGTAGGGACCAGCCTTACTTGCCCGTCTGGCTGTCTAGTCGGCGGCACCATGAGTGAGAAGACTGTTTCCAGTCCACCGCTGTATCAGCTTTTCATCAGCCCACCATCTGCATCTGTGTGGCTTTAGCTGTGGGCTTTATTTTTAAAAAAATAATATTTTTATTGACTTTAGAGAGAGAGGAAGAGAGAGAGAGGTAGGGAACATGGATGAGAGAGAAACATCAAGATTGATTGGCTACCTCCTACACGCTTCCTGTTGGGGATCAAGCCCACAACCAGGCATGCATCCTGACTAGAATTGAACCTTGACCACCTGGTGCAGGGGTCCATGCTCAACCACTGAGCCACATCAGCCAGGAGCTGGGGCCTTCCTGATCTGTCCCATGGCTCTTTGTGGAGGTTTGCACCCACTGAACACGGTGTGGGTTACTGCAGCTTTGTAATAGGCATGATATTAAGTAGCATAAAATCTCCGGTCTGTCTTCTTCAACCTCCTCTGGGATGTTCTTGACCCAGACCATCCACCTCAGGATCTATCTCAGGAGCAGACACCCGCTCGCTCCACGGTTGACTGCCATGTGCCGCCACGCTGGGGAGTCCCTCGTCGAAGAACTTGGGAGATGTTTGCCAAGTTCCTAACAGGCCTGTGGAAACCTCTACCTGCTGATGACAAGTGACTCACTCTGCAAAAGGCATCCTACTAACCGGTCCCCAAAGACAGCCTGCACCTTATTCCCTGGGGAAAATCTCACCATCTGACCACCTGGTGTACCATGACAGGTCTGTTCCCAGCAGACACCTCTTCTCTTGAAGACATTCATTTACTTCCTTCAGTTTATCATCAAGTCTTCCCTCTCTGACTCATGTTGAAGGGAGAATTACTAGGTAAACCAGGAAAGCTCTTTTCTTTAAAGACCTTTCAAATCCCACAGCTTTAACATCCACTTGCTACTGAGTTATTGTTAGATTTAAATTTAGTGGAAAATGGGCTTCCTATTAGTCCTTTGGTTTTTAAGCTTACAAATCCCTTTCATTAAACCCTTTTTATGAAGATTTAGCGCACTCCCACAGCACTTGATGATATCGCTGTGAACAGCTCGAGCTCACCGAGAGCTACTGTTGTGAAATGGGTTTTAAGAGTAAAAAGTCCTTGGCAATCATTTCCTGTTTGAAGTGGAGAATAAAAGCCTGGATGACACTTGTGTTGAGGTACCTACACTACATGCAATCTGCCAAGTGTCTCTGGCTCTCAGAAACTTTCCTATTCTTACCATCAGACATTTCCATTCAGATCCTTTGCACATTTTTAAATTGGATTCTTTGAGGGTTTTTTTTTGTGTGTGTGTGTGTGTGTGTGTGTGTGTGTGTTGAGTTGTAAAAGTTCTTTATAAATTTTGGATATTAATCCCGAAGAAACACAAAACACTAATTCGAAAGAATATATGCACCCCTATGTTCATTGCTATGTAATTACACAAGCCAAGTTCTGGAAACAGCCCACGTGCCCATCAGTAGATGAGTGGATAAAATGACTGTGGTATGTCTACACCATAGAAAGGAAGGGTCTTCCCTAACCAGTATTGCTCCATAGATAAGAGTGTCGGCCTGCAGACTGAAGAGTCTCAGGTTCGATTCCTATCAAGGGCATGTACCTTGGTTGCAGGCACTCCCCAGGAGGCAGCTGATTGATGTTTCTCTCTCATCAATGTTTCTAACTCTCTATCCCTCTCCCTTCCTCTCTGTAAAAAGTCAATAAAAATATATGAAAAGAAAAAAGGAAAGAAGGGTCTCTTACCCTTTGCGACAGCATGGAGGGACCTAGACAGCCTCACGCTAAGTGAGGTAAGCCAGTCAGACAGACGCAAACACCATGTGACTTCACCTATATGTGGAATCTAATGAACAAAATGAACGAATACACAAAATAGAAACAGATACAGATACAGAGAGCAGACAGACAGCTGTTAGAGGGGCTGGGTATAAAAGGTAAAGGGGTTTGGAGAAAACACACGCACAGACTGCATTGCGGTGATTATCAGAGGGAAAGGGGTGGGAGGGAGGCGGGAAAAGGTGGCATAAACAGTGATGGAAGGAAACTTGACTTTGGGTGGTGGATACACAGTACAATACACAGAGACGTGTTTGGGAAATGGACATCTGAAAACCTGTATGTTTTTATTAAACAATGTATTCAGCAATTTTTTTTTTATAAAATTAAAAAAGCACAGGCACATTTTACTTTGTTTAAACCTATTAGTGGGAAATGGCCAGATAAAGCAAGTGAAACATGGCCAACAGTGTTTAGTGGCCACTTACCGCTGATCTCAGCCAGAGATGTGGGAGTGAAGTGGTAGCAGTTATGTGTCCCCTCCTGTGACGGCTGTATTTTCAGCTGACAGCGACTGGCTGGTGTTGCTCAGTGGATAAAGCATAGGCCTGTGGGCTGAAGAGTCCCCGGTTTGATTCTGGCCAAGGGCACATGCCCAGGCTGTGGACTGGAGCCCCAATGGGGGGGGCGTTCAGGAGGCAGTTGATCCGTGATTCTCTCTCATCATTGATGTTTCTGTCTCTCTCTCCCTCTCCCTTCCTCTCTGAAATCAATCAAAATATATATTTTTAAATGCAGGGAATAATAGCACAAAGGAGCTGTGGGAATATTTCCCCAGTTCTCCGCAAGGTTCGGTCCCAACCTGCTCCTTGGTGTAGAGGCTTCTGGCACCCAGCTGCCTCTTTCCCCTCCCCCCATTGACTTATTATTTGGGTTCTGCACCCAATACCACCCTGGGGAGAGGGAAGGGGTCTCTACATCCACCACCAACAGGCAATGCTCAGGACAGCAGCTGCGGGTCCTACAAGGCATTTGATTGCGGGAGAATGAGGTTCCCCAGGTCAACGGCTCAGCCCCCAAGACCCACCTCCACCACAGAGACCCATGGCCAGGCCAGCCCAGGCGGGGATGCTGTGACCGGACCAACGGGTTATAACTCAGGGTTGCCATGGCCCCGCCTTGGGCTCCACCAACTTGCTGGAGTGGCTCACAGAGCTCAGGACCCCCACTGACTCCCTGGTTTGCTACCGAGGATGCGCAAGGACATGTGGTGACATGGGGGACACGGGGGCAGCATGTCCCTTCCTCAGGACCTCCACCTGCTCACCCACCCAGAGGCTCTCCCAGCCTGTCCCAGAGGCCCCATGGCATGTCATGGCCATTCCTGCCTCTGCCTTTTCGTTAATGGTGTCCCCAGGGGGACATGTGTCTCTCTTCTTTGCACAGGAAATCCCACCCCTGCCAACAGGAAGTCGTTGATGGGGTGGTCCCTTATAGTTCTGAGCTGCTCCTTAATATGGGGGTAATTTGATTTCTCTTTACACCTTTCATTTTAAACTCGACTACATCCCTGTGGTCTTGTTTTATTTCTTGCCTTTGTGGGACCTCAGCTTACAGGGCTGCAAATCAATAGTTTGCATATGGGACTGGTTTCCTTAATTATTCAAAATGATGCTGATGGAAGCTATCGAAGTAAATTAGCGTGTGTGTATGTGTGTGTGCATATGTATAAATGTGCATACGCGTGTGTATGTGTGTGTGTGTGTGTAGTTTTATGATGTTTATTTTATCTGTCAACTTTGTTACCCCCAGAAACTGAGAGGCTGAGTTACAAGGTGAGGCTCAACAGGTGGGCAGGCGGGGTCAGGTCCTCGCACAGGCGGCCTGGTGGGACGGAGCAGCATTTGAAACGACAGAACTGGTCCCCCCTCACGCCCACTAAGAGTCCGCAGGTGTGGGGTGCGCCCTCCGTGTCCTCTTGTGCTGCGTGTTATTCCCTCTCATTTAGGCCTGGGGAACACTATTGTGATTTACCACTCAACACAGGGCAGGGCAAACTAGGTTTGCAGTTTGTACAGTGACAAGAGAAAAACGATTCCTCAGCAATGCGAGGAGAGTAAACTGTTTCACATACTCGCACTGTAACCCTACTATTGCCCCGCCTGGATGACGACAAATAGGTCCTCATAAAATTTGGCCAAAATGGTTGAGAATTGGAAAAACACACACACACACAGATTAACAACAAGCAAACTAAGATGCTGGTTTTTTTTGTGTGTGTTTCCAGGTCAGAACTGTGGAGGCTTAGTCCAGGGCCCCAACGGCACCATCGAGAGCCCCGGGTTCCCGCACGGGTACCCCAACTATGCCAACTGCACATGGATTGTGCTGACAGGGGAGCGCAACCGCATCCAGCTGTCCTTCCTGGCCTTCGCGCTGGAGGAGGACTTCGACATCCTGGCCGTCTACGATGGACAGCTGCAGCAGGGAAACCTGAAAGTCAGGTAGGCTGGCGCTCGTGGCCAGGGCTGGGGGCCCTGGGTGACCTCCGTTCTGGAACCTGATTTCAATGCGTAGCTGAGTTCCCTTCTGAGGAAGGAAACTTTCCTACAGTCACTCCAAGCGAGTGGAGATTGTAGCTGCAATCACAAGCTTCTCCATAGTTAAAAACCCAAATCCTCATGAAAGCAGTCATTGACTTCATGTACGAGCATCGAATTGCTCGGGATCTGGTAAACAGTGTTGTCAAGGTAATTGAAGGAACGTGATCACACTCCATTGTTTTTAAACAACTGTGGATCTAAGAGAAAAGGCAGAAAGATAAATGAGTAAAATCAGGTGCTTATTCAGAGTGCAATTCAGAAAAACACACAAAAGGAACCTTTATATTGCCAGGGAAAACATTCAATAAGAAGAAATGAAAGAATACTGCAATCTTTAAAGAACTTTTGTCTTACACAATCATAATATATTGCATCCCCCATTGGCTTTCTCTGTTGATCTATGATTTGTACCATGGAGAAATGAAAATAAGTTCTGGATGATTTTAACTTATATTTTTCATTTATCCACATAGAAAAATTGCAGCTGTATAACTATTCCATTTTTTTAAATTATTTTGCAAAGGGAAGACAAATATCTTTTCAAAGAAAATGGAATTTCTTAGCTAGCCTAATGAACATATTTAAATGTATACATATCTAAATATATAAAGAACCAGGGGCCGTCACATGTGAAACAACTGAACAGAGGACCAAACAGGAAGAGTGGGGCAACCAGGCAGGGAGGCAAGTGAACAGTTAGGAGCCGGTGGTCCTGGATTGTGAGAGGGATGTCGGACTGCTGGTGTAGGCCCAGGATCAGGCCTACACCAGCAGTCAGACATCCCCCAAAGGGTCTCAGATTGGAGAGGGTGCAGGCTGGGTTGAGGGGACCCCCCCTGTCCTGTGCATAAATGTTGTGCACCGGGTCTCTAGTATGTATATAGCTGTATATGAACCTGGTTAACTGGCCACTATGACACACACTGACCACCAGGCAGCAGATGCTCCATGCAGGAGCTGCCCCCTGGTGGTCAGTGTGCTCCCACAGCCAACCTCCCATGGCTGGCCAGTCTCCTGAGATCCTTCCCCCAGGACTGGGAGAGATGGCCCCAATAGGCCCCAATCGCCAGCCAGGCCGAGAGACCCTACCCATGCATGAATTTGTGCACAGGTTCTCTAGTATGCAAATAAAGCTTAATCCTCCAGCTTTAAATGTTTGCATTAATTAGAAATTAAGTCTTTGACTAAGTCACAGAGAAAATCAAGTAATAGGCAGAAGAAATTGCACTGCTCAGACTAATAACCTGGTCTTGATGCCAAGTTTAGCAGTAATGCACACCTTGTAAAGTCTTGTATTTTATTCAAGACTGTGTGGACCAAGAAGGTCTCTAGCTATAAAATTATGCAAGTATACCTGTATGTATAGTTAATATAAATATATATTAACAGTATATGAAATACATTATATTACTACTAGAGGCCTGGTGTATGAATTCATGTGTGAATGAGGTCCCTCGGCCTGGTCAGTGATTGAGGCCTATCAGGGGGCTGCCCCTCCAACCCCCCATCAGGGTCCGGGGACAGCCAGCCAAGAAGAGAAGCTGCAGAAGGTTGGCTGTGGGAGTGCACTGACCACCAGGGGGCAGCTCCTGCATTGAGTGTCTGCCCCCTGGTGGTCAGTGCACATCATAGAGACCGGTCAACCAGTTGTTCCAGCCGTTCTGGTTGTTCAGTTCTAAAGGTTGGCTTTTATATATATAGATATTCCAAATATATTTTATTTGCATTTTCTTTTTTAATTGAATTTTATTGGGGTGACATTAGTCCACATGAACATAGAGGTTTCATGACAAAGGGGGTCTGTATGCATTTTTAAATGTCAAACATCTTCTAGTGTTTCCTGGACCCTCTGAATTACCTGCTGTGTGTTTTGAGAAACACGTTTCCGTTTGCCCTGCCCTCTGTCCTGCACTGCACACAGCTGTCTCCCTATGAATTAGATGAACTTTGTCCTCCTTATCTGACATGCAGGGTCTGCCTTTGATGTTTGGACAGAGCATCTAGCTATATAATCCTTGCTTATTGAATGCAATATTTCTTCTCTTTGCTGCTCTTCTAAATACTAGTCACTCATTTGCTTTTATTTTAAATAAATGATGCTGGTAGGGATCAGAACTACATTGTAATAATAAAGAGAACTGTGAAAGGAACTGCAATGAGCTATGAGGAAAGAGGGAGTGTACTTTATTCACATCTCAAGGCAGGCCCTGGCTGGGTGCTTTTTGCGTGGCACATCATCCTGACAGGCAAAGGTTTCGGGTTTGATGTCCGGTCAGGGCACATACAAGAATCAACCAATGGACACATCAATAAGTGGAACAACAAACCAGTGTTTCCCACTCCTGGTCTCCTGGTCTCCTTCTCTCCCTCTCTCTTTCTCCTCTCATAAGTGAACAGAGCTCAGGGCAGGTGACTCCAGGTTTACAGTTACTCTATCTCTTTCTAGGTCACAAACACACCTAGCAAAGAGGTGCTCTTAGAAATTCTTCTTTGTCACTATTTTCGTTTCCTAGAATTCTATCCTAGTCTCAAGGGAACTTGCTGTAAATATTAATTTGATTGACAACCTGTTTTAAAATAATGTGCTGTCCTCTTTTATTCTCATGATGATATGCTTGCTTTATATGGTAATGACTGTAAAGCTGAGCAAACGGTGTTCCATAACACAGTTGGTGTTATGACGAGGTCAGCCCTGGGAATAAAAGGTTAGAACCATCGAGTTTACTACATGTTAGTGGAGGGTCCGGGGACAGAGTATAAACTGACATTGGGGCCTCAGAGCTTTATAAGTATCAGTGAGTTATAAGGGTGGCACCACGATTCTTTTACTCGCTGGTATTTATTCCAGAGAAAGCAAGGAAGGCTGATAGGAAAGACGCTGCTGGGGTTCATATAAATTACTGTCATCTACAATTTCTCATTTGAGACAGAGGACAAAGATGCCATATTTCTGCCTGTTTCATGTCCTTAGATAAGGAAGACGCTCTCATCTCTACATGACACTACGTAGCTTGTGCCCGGTGGTGTGGCTCAGTGGTTGAGCATCCGCCTATGAACCTGGAGGTCACAGTTCCATTCCTGGTCAGGGCACATGTCGGGGTTGTGGGCTCAATTTCAGTGTGGAGGAGACAGCCGACCCATGATTCTCTCTCATCATGGATGTTTCTCTCTCTCTCCCTCTCCCCTCGTCTCTGAAATCAATAGAAATATATTTAACAAATTAAAAATAAAAAATAAAATAAAATAAACCATATTAAAACCCCCTAAGCTATAAACCTCTCCTCCTTCTCTACACCTGGAACCCCTTTTTGAGTGGACGCTCCGTGCCTGTGGGAGCGGCTCTGGTCACAGTGCTCACTGGCCGGGCTACCATAGCACACATGGGGAAGCGGCTCAGAGGCAGGCTCCTCCAGGGCAGCTGAGAGCCCTGGGTCTTCACTCATAAAACCACGAATAAGTCACGATGGGGACTGAGGGTCTGAGGGCTAGGAGCGCACGCCTCGGAGGCCACGGCATTCCCACGTCGGGGGCCCGGGACTCAGGACTGGCAGTGCAGCTGCTGCACGGACCCAGTGGGATGCGTTCCCATCCTGTCCTGCAGCAGCGGCTGGTCTCAGAGCACCTCCAGGGCAGGTGGGCAGTGCGGGCACTTCGATGGAGGCTGATGCAGGAGCCGCTGGACCTGAGCTGCCCTGAAAGCCCTTCCGGAGATGGTCGCCGGCCCCTATGCATGTCACTGCTGCTTAGACGTGTTTTCAGCAGTGACAGGTGCACTGACGGCCAAGTGAACACCAGCTGTTTCTGAAACAATGCGAGCGTTTGTATCACAATGCATTTCCTCTGTCTGGTCACAGGAAGACGTATTTTTCCAAATTACATACGATTTAGATCTGATCCCCAAATAACAAAACATGGGATTTGGAGATTAGAATTATTGATGTTTACATTGCAACTTGGTCTTTACTGAGAAATGGATTCTATACCCTAATTTTAAAAACATCTTTAATGGAAAAACAGTAATGCACACGTTATGTTGTCATCTTGGATTATTTTATTAGGAGCACACAAAGACATCAGCAAACTAAGGCCTCCTGAGGCCCAGGAAGGCTGCAACCCACAGTCTGAAATAGAAATCTCTGGAGCTAACTGCAATTAATGCCACTGATGGTATGAGCTGTCACAGCACTGCTGCTTTTTTGTTTTTGTTTTTTTTTAAATATGTTTTTATGGCCCTAACCGGTTTTGCTCGGTGGATAGAGCATTGGCCTGTGGACTGAAAGGTCCCAGGTTCAATTCCAGACAAGGGCATGTACCTTGGTTGCGGGCCATCCCCAGTAGGAGATGTGCAGGAGGTGAGCTGCAGGGGGTGAGCTGATCAATGTTTCTCTCCCATCGATGTTTCTAACTCTCTATCTCTTTCCTTTCCTCTCTGTAAAAAATCAATAAAATATATTTTAAAAAATAAATAATTAAATATGTTTTTATGGATTTCATAGAGGAAGGGAGAGAGAGAGCGAGAGAAAAACATCACTGATGAGAGAGAATCATCCATCAGCTGCCTCTTGCACGCCCCACACTGGGGATCCAGCCAGCAACCCTAGACATGTGTTATGACTAAGAATAGAACCATGACCTCCTGGTTCATAGGTTGACGCTCAACCAGTGAACCACACTGGCTGGGCTCCTGCTGTTGTTTAAATCTCTGGCCTTTATTGACCCTGTACCTTCTCTTCCTTCTCAAATATCCACAGAGGTCCAACCATGTGGCCATAAAATCCTACACTTTTGATTCTGCAGCATCTGACCGGTGTTCTATGGCAGGTGGACCGGTGCACGTCGCTTGACCAGTACACTAGCACCATGCCGCTCCAGCCCAAGACTCACCCCTCTCTGACCCTGAGACGTTTGCCACAGTCCCATCTCCATTCTGTTTTGCCAGTAAGAGGAACGTTCCTAACCAGCACGGCCCTATTATTGAAGGAACTCCGCAGTTTCACAGCAAATGGCCTTCCTGGCCTTCCCTCTCGCGTGTCTTCCCTCTGTGCCCCGCCCGCATGGCTGCTTAAGAGACTGTTGTAGCTGGGCGTCTTGTTTATTTATTTCTCAGAGCTCTGGAGTCTGGGAGCTGACGAGGGCCCTCACTGTAGTTCACAGGCGGCATCTACTCAGAGTCTCCCTGGGCTAGAAGGGCAAGGGGACTCTCTAGCTCATTAATTCTCAGGAACAAGGACTCCACCCTCATGGCCTACCACCTCCCGGCGGTGACCTTGACTGTCCCTCTCTAACTTTCTCTGAATTACCCTTAAATTCCTGCAGTGACAGTCAGGCTTCCCTTCAAGTCCCATCTCATTGGGTGAGGGTTTCCAACTGTGAATGTGGGAGGGATGCACACTTGGAGTCTTTAGCCTGGGGGACGGCTCATGTTTTAGTTGGATGGATGGATGGTCTAATCTAAGCATGTCAAACTCAAAGGCTGACACGGGCCAAATAAAGGAGACACGTGGCCCAGGGGCTGTGAGTTTGACATGCGTGGTCTAGTCCTTGGCCTGCCCTTGAAGAGAACAAGTTTTGCCTCTCTGCCTCCCTGTCTTTCTCCCTGCCGCTGGGCCTGGAAGCATGTGCTCCTGGAAATCACACCGTCTCTGCAGTGGTCTTGGGGGTTGGGGGGGCTGCCTGGCTCCCTGTTCTGTGTATCGAGCAGCTCACACATCCTGAGGCAGAAAACGTGCCCCAAGAGGCCTTCTCAGGGACAGCAGCACCTGACTTTCAAACAGCCAGGGATCCCGCAGGCAAGCTTGACCTAAAATATTCTTGACCTGAGCTGGCTTGGCTCAGGGGATAGAGCGTCAGCCTGCAGGCTGAAGGGTCCTGGGTTCGATTCCCGTCAAGGGCACATGCCGGGTTGCAGGCTCACTCCCCATTAAGGGTTGTGCAGGAGGCAGCTGATCCATGATTCTCTCTCATCATTGGTGTTTCTCTCCTCTCTCTCTTCCTTTCTCTCTAAAATCAATACAAGTACATTTTATAAAAATAAAATAAGTCAATAAATAAAACAGTCTTGATTCAGGGACCTGGCTGGTGTTGCTCAGTGGACAGAGCATTGGTCCCCAGACTGAAGGGTCTTCGGTTGGATTCCGGGTCCAAGGCATGTACCTTGGTTGCAGGCTTGATCCCTGGTTGGAGTGTATGTGGAGGCAACCAGTGACGTGTCTCTCTCACCTCCATGTTTCTTTCTCTCTGTCTCTCCCACTCTCTTCCACTCTCTCTAAAAATCAGTGGGAAAGTTATCCTCAGGTGAGGACTAACTAAAAATAACAGAGTAAAATACTCTTGACTCAGGGCTGCACACCCTTGGCCTCTGTGTGTGACCCGACAAGACCAGTAGAACCATCTAGAAGGGCATGAACATTTCTCCCACGGTGCCTACTGCCCAGCCCACGTTCTCTCGCAGTGAACTGGTGTGACGGTGGCTCAAAATCAGAAAATGTTTGACGACGAGCTCCCTTTCCCACTGTGCTGACATTGTCATGACTTACAACGGAAACTCTCCTTGTGAGCTCAGAACGAGCCGAGGGAGGAAGATCCTGCCACGTGGACGTGGGACACCAGCGACGCTGGCTGTGGAGCGTGAGCGGGAAATGGCCGCCGTTATCCTGCCTCTCGGCCTCTAACTTTCCCAAAATTACCCCTAAAGTCCTGCAGTGAAGGTAATGAAGAGCCAACAGATGAGCGTGAGAGGGCCATTAGAAACAGGAAGTGATGAGCACATATTGCTGAAATATCACAGTTTCCTTCCCAATATTTTTATAAGCCATAATAATGTGTTTGGATGCATTAATACCTAACTTCAGCGCCCATGTATTATTCACGATAGCTGGTGATGTTTATAACTTGCAAACTGTTAAGGGCTAGGAAGGGTCTGAGTTGCATTCCAATGAGAGGAGAGGCCTGGCCATGCTGACTTCTGCCTTCCTGTCCCCACGCGGGGCTGAGGCCTGAGGGAGCCATTCACAGATCAATAGTGAGACAAAAATCAAAACGCCCTTTTATTTTTAGCTCAGCTGATGACTAAGGCCCCAATTAAGATCCCAGAAATGTAGGGTGAAGTGTGACTAAGGCTTCTATAGGAGCAGGTCTCATCCTAACCACAAGCACAGTCTCTTGACATCTTATCACATCCCCAGCTACGGGCACCGGGCACCGGAAGGAAGGACCAGTGGCCGGACCAGCATGTAGTGTGGGAGGGTGCAGAGGGATGGGCCTCAGAACCCCAGTAAAGGCCTTGCTCCCCGCACAGAGGGGGTGTCTCAGCCTAGAAATCCAGGGCCTACCAGGGCTGAGGCGTCTGGCTGTGGAGGTCTTGGACACTCATGAGGACACTGGGGGGCAGGAGGCAGGGGCCGTGTTTGGTCCTCTCATCCCAAACTATCACACTCACATCATCACATGACTGTGTCAGCCATGCTCACTACTCTGCGTGCATGTTTTAAGATGATGGAATTAAAAAATAATGTTCTTTGATGCATCATTCATCTTTCTTTTCCTCAAATGGGTTTTAAAATTAACAACTCATAGGCAAGCTCAGTAGTTATTGGGTAAGGTTGAGTGACTTTTTAAGTTGTCTATCTACAGTTGACTAGATGGGAGATAAGACCAATTAAAGGAGGCATTTAAGGCCTAGACATTGATAAATGTAGTATAGATATAGATATAAAGATATAGATACAGATATAGATATGCATATAGATATGGATGTGGATATAGATGATATAGATATGGATATGGATATGGGTATAGATATAGATGTAGATATAGATATAGATATAGATATAGATATAGATATAGATATAGATATAGATATAGATATAGATATAGATGATATGGATATAGATATAGATATAGATATAGATATAGATATAGATATAGATATGGCTATGCATATAGATATGGATATGGATATAGATGATATAAATATAGATATAGATATAAATATAGATATATAGATGATATAGATATAGATGATAGAGATATAGATATGTAGATGTAAGTGTAGATATAGACATAGTCATAGATATGGATATATAGTTAGAGATAGATAGATGATAGATAAATATATTTCTCTCTCCAGCTGATTTCAATATTCAGCTTTGACTGAGACCAACTATATTTTTCATAAAAGTCATATTTATTTAAAAAATGATTAAAGTGCTAGTAATTAGAGATCTTGGAGATAAAATAATGAAACATTTAGGGAGCGAGGCAGGACTGTCCGAAACACCACAAGTGGATCTTAACATGGATTTGAGTTTTGACACCTTCTCTTCATGCATTGATGGTCCTTTTGCAGTAGCCAAAAACGGATGGTTCTTTTAAATGTCCTGCCATTTTCAAAGCAGCAGAGCATAGTAACGTGGCAGACAAACCTGGATAGTCCCGCTTGGACTCCCACTTCCTGTTACATACGATAGCCACCCCCTTTCTTGTCACATGTACGTGCGACTTACGTTGTATCTGACTGTCCTAACCATCATCCAGAAGCACATGTTTACCTTAGGAGGAGTCTTAGTCCAACCTTTTGAAATGTTACTGTGATTCTGGCAGTTTTGGTACCTAGACATGCTGTGAGTTTATGCATCTAACCCACTAATAGGACTGTCAGTAGGAATCTCAGGAGCAGTGGAGAGTGGCAGCCCCCAACCATCCCCGAATCATCCCCCAACCACGCTTCCAGGAGCGAACTCTCTCCCCTGGCCCCCCTCCTCCAGCCTCCCCTGCCCTGCAGCTCTGAGAACCTGAAGCTTCAGGCAGCACGATCAGGGGTCTTGGGATGGTGGGTGGAAGTGGCACAGCCTCCACAACTTCTCTTTGGGGGGCCCTTGCCCTGGAGAGTGAGGCAGGGGGTGCGGGGTGGGGGGAGCCTGCAGGTGTGAGCTGTGAGGGTCCCCAGGGGATCTGGCTCCCTGTCCCCCGGCCCTTGCCCTGAGGTCACTGACCTTAACCGGATGTCCTCAGCCCCAAGCCCTGAGTCTGCTCTCCTGGGCCTCCTGCTTACAGTCCCCGAAGGTCAGCCCATTCTCCCTGAACCAAATTCCCTGCACTAGTGCCCACATCGGCTGTATGATCTCACTCTGACCCTCCTGCTGCAGGGGGAGGGGGAAGTGAGGGTGGAAGGGGGAGGTGAGCCTGGGGGACCGATGCTCATGTCCACATATCTACCAGGCCTGCTCCTTCCTTCAGAGCCCCTCCTGCAATATAAAGTCCATGTGCTCACTCCCTGCTTTGAGGGACGGCACCCAGGATCCCAGCCGCACACTGAGTCTCAGCTCCGAGGGAGAGCGGGAAAGAGTAAGGGGATGGATGCCTCCTACCACTTGGAACCTTCCTCCACAGGGCCACTCAGCTCCAGGAAGCTGGGCCTCTGGAAGGTTCTACAAACATCTTCCTAAGGTGACAGCGTCTCCGCCTCCACGAGCCCCACACAGGCCCTCAGGACTGGTCTTGGCTCAGAATAACAATTCTCTTATTTTATTTTATTTTTTAAATATATTTTACTGCTTTGTATAGAGAGGAAGGGAGAGGGATAGAGAGTTAGAAACATCGATGAGAGAGGAACATCAGCTGCCTCCTGCACACTCCCTACTGGGGATGGAACCTGCAACCCAGGTACATGCCCTTGACCAGAATCGAACCTAGACCCTGCAGTCCACAGGCTGAGGCTCTGTCTGCTGAGCCACACTGATTGGGACAGAATATCAGTTCTTACAGGTTCAGGTCGATTCAGCCTAAAATGCACCGAGTGTGTCTTGAACAGGACACAGACACTCAGTTGCCATGTTGTTTTTTTCTTTCTTGGGTTAATGGTTTTTCGCGTCATGGGCTCATGCATCAGAGCATGTTTTTCGAGGTGATAGTTTTAAGAAGCAAATGCGTGGTCCGTGGCGTGCTGTCTTTGTGTTTTAAACCTAGGGGAGGCAGCAAATGCTACCTCTGACAGGTGGTTGTGGGTGGGAGCAGAGTAGGGATCAGTGGAGGCGCAGAGGGCGCAGTTACTCTATGGCTCTTGCAGGTTTAGGCTCCTGAGCATCAGTGACGCCTGAGCGAGCAGTTGCGCTCCTGCCCTGGGCACTGGGCAGGATCAGGAAACTTCCCTTGGGAGCTTGTGCCTCTGATGACACGCAGTCAGCGCACACGCCCTTCCAAGACCCGGGGAGGACACTCTGTGTGACATAGAGCAGGTGGTGACTGACCGCCTGTCATTCTCTGTGGCTGTGCCAGGGCCTTCCTAGCAAACACACCTAAATACCAGGCATGCACTCCCTCCCAATGCTCTGTGTGTGTGTGTGTGTGTGTATGTGTGTGTGATGCTGTTGTTTGGGAAAGGCCAAGATACTCAGCAGACCAGATCCTAGCCCTTCCTCTGCCCGCCCCTCCACGGATGCATCCCTGTGGCCCCGGGGGTTCTGTCTGCCTCTTGGGAACCCTACCCTCCAATAACCCGACCAGATCCCAGCCCTTGGGTGTCCCAGGTAGAAGCACTTGAGTGGAGGGCTGGCTGCTCCAGGCCTGTGCCGGCAGTTCTCAGGGGGGAAAGGCTCCTGGCCCTGGTCCTGGGGACCGTGGAGAAGCCTGAGAGCAGTTGCTAGGATGCAGGTATGTAAGCAGGGCACCCAGGATGCAGGCATGTAAGCAGAGCACCCAGGATGCAGGTATGTAAGCAGGGCACCCAGGATGTGGGTATGTAAGCAGGGCACCCAGGATGTGGGTATGTAAGCAGGGCACCCAGAATGCAGGTATATAAGCAGGGCACCCAGGATGCGGGTATGTAAGCAGGGCACCTGGGTTGCAGGTACGCTGGGCACCCGTAAGTGAGCTGCCTGGGGAGGGGCTGTGGGCAGGGCAGGGAGTGACCTAGAACCATGTCTCATGAGGAGCCCTCCCTGGCATCCTGAGCACAGGACCTGGGGGAACCACTCCCATGGCATCTCTGGGGCCTTCCTGTCCCCCTGGGGTTCAGGAGTGAGAGCCGAATTTGTCCTCAGACCCATGTTGTGCTGGGAAGGCCCTGTCTTTCCAGGGAAAGGCCACTCGGATTAGGTGTCGCCCTGCTGGCTGGGGCATGGCCGTGATTTTGGATGATGGGTAACCCCATGGAAGGGTAGGCTGGCCTTTTGGGCCTCGGGAGTGGCGTCTGCCCACACCGTCCTGCTGGAACCGGTGGGTTCTGGACGATCTCAGGCGTGAGTGCCCTCCTTGATTCATGGAGAAATGAGGTGGTGAGGGTGACGTGGTCTGTGGTGGGCGTGGGTCTCAGAGAAGGTAGTGTTTGGGGAGGGTGGTGGTGGGGATGGGGATGGAAACCCGGAGGTTGACAGCCTCGGGGAGTGGGGGTGTCAGGCAGGCCTCCAGGCAGGTCCCCGCAGGCCCACACACATCCATCTGTGATTGAAAATATGAAGAAGCAGCGCAGGCCCCAGGAGAGGCATCCACACAGTGCAGCCAGCGAGCCCCACGCTGTGAGGTTAACTGACTCGTGCGCCCGTCAGCTCCAGGTGGGGCTCATTCCAGGCTAAGGCCGCTCCACACAGTGCCCCAACATGGCTGCCGTGGTTCTAGGTTGTTCCTTGAATTTCAAACAGATCAGATGAGCTCTCAGATGGGTTTCTGGAAGGAGCTCAGTTTCCCCATTTCACCTGCTGTCATGAGGATGTGGTCGGACAGACCAAGAGTGGATGCACTTGCTGTTCATCTCTCTCAGGGGACGTTTAAATGATAGTCAGGGAGGCGATTGGCCACATTTGGTGAACACCTGGTCTTGGGGTTCCCTGACTAGGATCTGGTGTGTAAATAGACCTGCAGAGGGTCGATTCTGCGCACAAGATACAGGGGTTGTACTGCCTCCGTGGCTTCAAGATGCGTCCAACGCTGCCTAAGCTCGGTGCGTGTGGCCCTTTAAATGTTGGTCCTTCTGATGAATGTAGAAAGAAGTTATCTTACTGATGTTTAAGTTCGTGCTTCCCGGATGACTAGTGATGTTGTGTCTGCTTGTGGCTCCTCGGAGAGCTGCCTTTGCCACGGTCTGTGAACATCTTTCCCACTGATCTATGCGTCCTGGGGAATTCCCTCCAGATTCATTCTCTCAGTGGAGCATTTTGAATGATAAATGGTTCTTTCAATCCCGATAAAGTCCAGTTTACCAACATTTTTTTAAATTTTTTGTTTTATGATTTTCTGCAAAGTAGAAGAAATAGTTGCATATTCTGATACCACAAATATTTTCCTCTATGTTTTCTTCTAAACGTTTAGTAGTTGAGCTCATTGTTGGTCCGTGTTCTGTCCTGAGTTAGTTTTTCTACGTGATCTGCACCTGTTTGCATGTGGCCATCCAGCTGTGTCTGGACCATTTTTGACAATACAGTGTTCCGTAGAAAGCGGACTTTTTGTGTGTGAGGTACGTGTTGACCCTGGGGGTTTGGAATTCAGGCCTGGCATCACGTTGGATAGACCTTGTTTCCCCCCCTGAATTGACTGGACACCTTGGCAGGAAATCAATTCCTGGTCTGTGGGAGGGACTTCTGTGCTCTCTGCTGTCCCATCGATCTGTTTGTTATTTTGCTGGATGGATTGTCATGGCTACAGACTCAAGCTTGTTCAGGGCCTGGGGTAATAAGAAATAAAAATGTGTAAGTATTAAAATAAATTTATGTTTTCCTGTCTCCTCACACAAAATAATACTTGTGTAGAAAAAGGTGCAAGAAATATGCTTAGAAACTGGTCTTTCTAGTACCTTTTCCCCATTCAAATTGCTGAGGTGGCTCCTGTTTCACAACAGATCTTGGCGGACATGTTGACAGTAAATTGTTTCATAAATGTTCTTTATCAGTTTGAGAGGGTTCTCCACTCTCACTGGTTTTCTGAGAGTTTTATTATGAACGTGTTAAACTTATGAAATGGTGGCCCTGTACCCACTGAAATCATGGTGCCTTTAGTTTTTCTGTTAACGTGGTCAATTACATTGATTTGTGTTTTTGTTTTATATTCATCCAAACTGTCTTTCTAGGATAAAGGTCATAGATGATTTTCTATGTCATTGGGTGAACATTTTTCATTTTATCATGGGTTTATGTGTATGTACCTAAGGGACTGTGGTTGTGGATATTTGGGTAACCTTTTCCAGGTTTTGCTTTTCCAGGGTTGGGACAATCTCCAAAAAATGGAGTAGAGCAGTGTTCCCTTCTCTGCAGCTTCTTAAAACATTGATGTTGTTTTTGACAAATTTCAACAGGGAAACATCTGTGTCTGGACTTCGCTTTGGGAAACGTTTTATAAAAAATTCAATGTATTTTCTTGATGTAGTGCTATTTAGATTCTCTATTTCTTCTGGTGTCAATTTTAGTAAATTGTATTTTTCAAAATATTTACCCACTGTACAAGTCGCTTAACTTTTCAAAGAATATGCATAAGTATGAATCTTTGTTTTAAATATATGTATGCATATATGTATGTACACATATATGTATATATAATCTATATTTATTGAAACAGAATAGATGTTTCTATAGAGTATTTATCATTAGCATAATTTTATTCAGTACTTGGTTTTTCAAACATTTCTGGGTAGTGTCTAAAATTACTTTCTGAACACCAAACACAATTGACACAGGACTTAATAGATTTACTCTTACAAAAGGAAAAACTGAACTAATAATATAAATCTTCTATGAACTTGCCCTTAGTGATTAGAATCTAATAAAATGTACGTGGGAAATAAGTGACTATGAACATATTTACAATGCTGCTTCTTTTGGCTGTCTATACAAATCTCCCTAATAAATCTATTATTAGGTCATTTAACATTTTTATCTTATTACCTTGATAATATATATACTATTATTTGATAATATATATAATTATTATTTGTCCCCAAATAAAGAGGCAGATAATTTAGCTTTGTTATGCAGTTACTTAATCTCAACAAACGTGTTCCACACCAAATCTGTCATGTTGAGTCCTGTGGAGGCCAAGATCGTTAGAACATGCCTGGTTTTCCAGGAGCTTCCATGTGAGGAGGGAGCGAGAGGACATGCAGTCATGCAGGGGCAGGAGCCAAGACTGTGTACCTGGCATGCCTGTCATTGGGTTCATATGGAATCCCTGTGGCAAGAACACAGCTGCCTGTAGGGCTGAGAGCAGGAAAGACCGAGACTCGCTGCATCTAGCCCGGTGGTTCCCAGGGTGGGGCACACACCGCACAGGGGGCAATTTGAGAATGAGTTATTCACAATGAATATTTTGCATTTCTTACGGTTATAGAGGCCTTGTATATGGTATATACAAATATATCTAAACTAATAAAAGCGAAATATTAAAATTAACCGTTTCTCCGAGACAGGGTAAGCCACGCCCACCAGCCAATCAGAGCGGCTGTATGCAAATTAGCCCAGCCAACATGGCGGCCGCCACTCACGGACCTGAGTAAACAGCCCTTTCCATTGCGGCAG
>PVJC01018811.1:16879-31126 GCA_004026665.1 Murina feae | reverse complement strand
AAGTGCGGTACAGTTGGGTGTGACTAGGCCATCAGGGGGGCAGTTGGAGGGGATTAGGCTTGCAGGAGTGGCAGTGAGGAGCAAATAGGCCAGCAGAAGGGGCAGTTAGGGGTGATCAGGCTGGCACGCAGAGGCAGTGAGGGATTATCAGGCCAGCAAGGGGTAGAAGTTAGGGGTGACCAGGCAGTAGGCAGGTGAGAGATTAGGAGCCAGCGGCCCAGGATTGTGAGAGTGATATCTGACTGCCAGTTTAGGCCTAAAACGGATTGGCCCTAAACCAGCAGTCAGACATCCCCTAAGGGGTCCTGGATTGGAGAGGGTGCAGGCTGGGTTGAGGGGAACCCCCTTGCACAAATTTTGTGCACCAGGCCTCTAGTTATCATTAAACATGTTTTAAAACGATGATAGTGGATACCACTAACAAGGGGATGAGTGGAATATATACTATGTAAATAGTTAAGAGATTCAATGATTAATCTTGAGTTGCTCCAAACAAATGAGACTAAAAAGAAGAGGCCAGTGAAACAGGGAAAACTAAGAATGTGATGCCTTATAAGTTACAGGGAAAAGAGTATTTCCTGGTAGAGAAAGTGATCACAAGTGACAAATGCGGCTGATATATACACCAAATAAAATGTACTTACAGGCTAAATTATGCTCACTTTATGTCAACTTTTGATCTCTCACTCCATCTCTATCAATATATAGACACAGAAATGGAAGTCTAGACTAGAGAAATAACTATTTCAAAATCTTAGAGGTAGTTAGATCCAGGGCTAATGTTAACACTCAGGTGACCTTACAAACAATCTAGTGGTATGATTTTTAACTAACTCAGAGGTAAATTATCCAGGATTTCTTCTGGATAAGTCTTAAATTATATTCATGAATTGACATTTCCAATATCTTTAGTGAATACTATGAATTATGCTTAGGTTTAACACAGTTCATTTAAGTAGATGAGGGCTCTCACAAAAGGCCTTCCTTAAAAACTCAAGTATAAAGGTCCCGGATTACCTGGAATCTCACACAGACACATATCCAGAAGACTAGAGTGGAGTGAATTACATAATCAATTACAAAAATAAGGGAGAGTCAGTTATTAACTGCATCACATCTTTTTTGAGCAGTGTTTATCATCTGGTAACACTGTGAAGATGGCAAAAACATGTCAGTGTCAGCTATAAGGTAATTATCAACCTACAAAAACAAAGGTGATAATGTAGCAACGTTGACTTGGAATTTCAAAGTGGAGGAAAAATATTAGTGAAAACTATTGCCTTTAATGCAATCCTTCCTGATACTGCAAGGGTTTATCAATAATGTTTCATGGAGAGAAAGACTTAAATATCTCTTTGGACCCATTTTAAACATTTCACTCTTCTATAAATGTAATTAGCTTTTCAATTGCATGTGAATTTTCCTTTAAGCAGTAATATATTTCTTTACCTTGGCAATCTTATGCAATTCACATATCTCTCTGCACTTCAGGGTTTTTTTGTTTTTTTTGTTTTTTTTTTTACAATTTGGAAGCATAAAGGTTAAAAATGCAAAAATTACAGAGACAATTATAGCAAACATCTATTTACCCATTGCCTAGAATATGACAGTTATTTTTTGTTATACTCATGCTATATTTTAAAAATGTAACTAAAATTGTGTGATCATTTTTGTTCCTAGAATTTCCTCCTCAGTCCTATGTTCTTACCTCATAGCTCTCTACACAGGAAGACATGAATCATGTTTATGTACCGACCAATCCATATTTTAAATATATATTTATTTCCACAAATACTATAGTTATGTATTTTGTGGGTTTTGGTGTATTTTTTTTTTATTAATATTCACCAGAAGGTATATTTTTCAATGATTTATAGAGAAAATAGAAGGAAATGAGAGGGAGGAGGAGAGAAGAAGAGGGAGAGGGAGAGGGAGAAGAAAAGGAAGAGGAAGAGATAGAGGCAGAAGGAGAGGGAAAGAGAAACATCAATGTGAGAGAAAGATATTGATTGGTAGCCTCCCACATGTGCCCTGACCAGGGCTAGGGATTGAAACCACAACCAAGGTACATGCCCATGACTGGAAATCAGATCCTCCACTCGACCCTTCAGTTTAGGGGCCGACACTAACCCCTTACAAACACCACCCAGGAGTATTATTATGTATTTTTAAATTACCAAAATAGCATCCATACTATGTGTATCTTCTTACAAATTATTTATTTTCCTCCACATTAGGTTTCAGGAATCATGTTAATACCTAAAAATCTCCTTCATTAATTTTAACTTCCACAAAGCTTTATTCTCTATAATTATACCAAGCTTTATTTGTCCATTTTTCTACTTGTGGACATTTATTTTCAATCTCCATCACAGACTGCACTTCGTTAACTTAATGCTTCATGTCTCTTTGTACCCAAATAGAAGAGTTTCCCTATGAATTACATCTGGAAATAGATTTTTTGTGTTTTAGTGCATGTACATATGCATATTTTCTAGTTATTTCGGAATTACCCTCTACAAAATAGTTAACCTAATTTACATACTGGCCAGAAATATATACTTACTAGAGGCCCGGAGCACAAAAATTTGTGCACTTGGTGGGGAGGTTCCCTCAGCCCGGCCTGTGCCCTCTCACAATCTGGGACCCCTCAGGAGATGTCCACCTGCTGTCTCAGGCCCACTACCTGGGGGATCAGGCCTAAGCTGGCAGTCAGACATCACTCTAGCAGCTCGGGAGCCCTCGGGGGATGTCCATTTGCCAGCAGGGAACAGGCCTAAGCTGTAGTCGGACATCCTTAGCACTGCTGAGGAGGCAGGACAGGCTCCCACCACCACCGCTGTACTGGCAACTATCAGCCTGGCTTATAGCTGAGCAGAACTCCCCCTGTGGGAGTGCAGTGACCATCAGGGGAAGCTCCTGCATTGAGCATCTGCCCCCTGGTGGTCAGTGTGTATCATAGTGATCGTCATTCCCAGTGGTTCTGCTGTTAGTGTAAATTTGCATATTACCCTTTTATTATATAGGATAGAGGCCTGGTGCATGGGTGGGGGCTGGCTAGTTTGTCCCGGATCAGGGTGGAGGACCCGCTGGGGTGCCTGGACAGACTGGGTGAGTGGCTGATGGCTGTTTGCAGGCTGGCCACAGCCCCATCAAGGTGGGTATACCCCCATGGGGTGCTTGGCCAGCCTGGGTGAGGGGCTGATGGCTGTTTGCAGGCTGGCCACAGTCCCTTCAGGGAAGGGGGTCCTGCTGGGGTGCCTAGCCAGCCTGGGTGAGTGGCTGATGGCTGTTTGCAGGCTGGCCACAGCCCATTAAAGGTGGGTATCCCCCACTGGAGTGCCTGGCCAGCCTGGGTGAGGGGCTGATGGCTGTTTGCAGGCTGGCCTTCTCAGCAAGGCTGTCTAGAAGCAGGTATCTGGGATTTATTTATCTTCTGTAATTGAAACTCTGTTGCTTTAACCAGAGTCCAGGTTGGGTTGCCCCTGACCATCCAGGCTCGCAGTGCTTCCTTGAGCCCAAGCCAGCTGGAAGCAGGTATCTGGGTTTTATTTATCTTCTATAATTGAAACATTGTTGCCTTGAGCAGAGGCCACAGCTGGCCAAGGCAGACAGGAACCTTAGCTTCCTCCATCACCGGGGCAAGCCTCCTGCTTGTTCCAGCTCCGTGGCTGCTGACTGCCATCTTGGCTGGGTTAATTTGCATATAGTCACTCTCATTGGTTGGTGGGTGTGGTGATTGGCTGGTGGTGTGGCTTAAGTGTAGCGGAGTGACAGCAATTTGCATATTACTCTTTTATTAGATTAGATTATTAGATTAGATTACTGACAGATTTTATACTTTTTGCCAGTCTGAAGAGTATGATATGGTATTTCACTGATATTTTAATTTACATGCACCTCATTACTATAGAAGTATAGCATTTGTCCTATATTAGTTTTTTATTCAATTTTCTCTATTGTGAATCATCTTTTTTTTATGTATTTATTGCCTATTTTTCTCCTGGATTGTTCAAACTCTATTTACTTGTGGAACGTCTTCATGTATATTTGAATTCCAATAATTTCTCCATTGTATATGTTGGAAATACCTGCTCCTAATCTTTATTTTGTATTTTAATTTTTCATGATATTATTTTTGTAACGATGTTTACATTTTGATGTCATTTATATTTTTAATAAATTTTTAAAAATTAAAATATTTTAAAAGTAATCCTCTTGACCCAGAAGATCATGAAAAATTTACTTTTATATATTTTAAACATCTTTGAAATTATTTTGTTCACATTTTGTTCTTTAATCCATTTTTAATTTATTTTTGTATATTTAGTTATCTGGTAACTAAGTGTCCAAGCAGCCCACATTAAATAGTCCATCCTTTCCCTACTAATCTCTAATACCTCATCTGATACATTACAAATTTCCTTATATGACTTACTCGTGCATTTACTTTTGTAAAAATGTAAAATCACAACATTGATATATCTCTCTACTTTATTATAGGGAATTCCTAAAAAGTCTGTCTCTAATGGCCAAGAATGAGAAACAAATAATTTAATACATTCCTTTGGACTGAATTTTCTATTCTCACCCTCTGGTTTCAAGACAACTGTCAAGTTAATAGAACACTACATTGTAGAATGATGAGAACTAATTAAGAGTAGTTGGATGTAGGAAATGCTCATTATAGTGTTGGGAGGCTAGGGCCTCTCATAAAGAAGATAAACTATATCTATATCATAAACCAAATATAGATCACTGACCAGCATTGTAACTTTGAGCAAGGTACTCAGTACTTCAGAGCATAGTTTTTTTTCATATATTAAGTAATCATCATAATACCACCAAAGCAGAATTGTTAATATATATATATATATATATATATATATATATATATATATATATATATATGCAAATTAGGCTAGGATGCCATAACGGTCATAACCAGCTCAGGAGGAGGGGCTGGGCACAGCCCTGAGCCTGAGAGAAATACATGCAGGCTTGGCTCAGAGCCTGAGAGAACTCCACACAGGGGGTGGCCTGGACCCTAGCAGCCCCGGAGTGAAGGCAGGGGTTTGTGTCCAAGCCACTGCCACTGCCCAGACCTAGTAGGCCCAGATCAGCCTGCAGAGGGAGGCTAGACTTCAGCTTAGCCCTGCTCCTCATGGGGACATCCCCTGACATCTCCCAGACTGTAAGAAGGGATAGGCTTGGCTGAGGACCCCACCCCCCAGTGCACAAATTTCGTGCACTGGGCCTCTAGTATGTATATAAAATGTTGAGCATTGTGCATAGCATATAACAAGAATTTGTTAATTCAACTCACTTATTTTTATAATAATTTCTCATTACCTTGTCAATGTCCCCTCCCCACTCTGTTGAGCAGTTCTAATAGGTGAGAATTCTAGGAACTGAAACCAAGCAATAGACTTATCATCAAATGCTGTCTACAGCAGCACTTCTGCATGAGAAATGTGTGAAAATGCAGCTTTTCAAAGTCAGCATCAACTCTTAACCCTTAGGATGCACAGAAGAATATTGAGCTATCAATTGTTTTTAAATTTTATCACGCATCAAAGTCCACTGAAATGCTTCATAAAAACAGATTATGGACCACACACTCAGATTTCTGTAGGTCTAAGTGTAGATATTGGAATTTGCATCTCAATAACAAGTTCCAAGGGATGCTGGTGCTACTAGTCCAGGGGACCAAATTTTGAGAACCACGGCTGTATAGTGTCACTACGTGTGTGTCACTGCCATTAAATACTTCCTGGTATTGGTTATCTTTAAAATATATTCTCCTAGAGAAATTTTGTTATAATATACCATGCAATGACCATTTAAATAAATCTAGGGGAGATTTCAGGAGAATATATTGTATGATAATTATTTCAAAGCAATTTGTAGAAAGATAGCTATTTAAAATTATTGAGCAAATAAATTTTTGAGTTTCCAACTGGGTAGAAAATGTAAATTGTTGTAATACTACATTTGTCCAATTCATTTACTCAATAAAACCACAATGACACCTTCAATGTGCTATATATTTTCTTTATAACAATCTTATTAATATTCTATCTCCAATGGAGTCATAAAAGCAGAACAACTGGCTTAGAAGAAGCACCAGCTGGGACTAGTTTTAGAAAATGGAAAACAACAGAAAATCTGCTGCTGGTAAAACACAAAATGCTGAGATCTAATCAGTCCAAGAAGAGCTTAGGCATATTGAAATAACATTGCATATGGAATCAAAGACTATTTCTAATTACCTAACATTTCACTAACTAGCCATATAAACTTGCACAAGAATTCTAATCAATCTGATTTTCAGTTTTCTAATCTTAAAATTGGGATGAAAATGCCTAATTTTGACGCTCTATAAAGATCATACACAATATATATAACCCAATTTCTATACTATAAATTGCTAGCAATATTAAAATACATATCAATTTTTAAATAAACAGTGTTGGGAAATTTGGATAGGCACATGTAAAAACATAGACCACTCACTTACACCATACACAAGAATAAATTAAAAATGAATAGAATACTTAAATGTAAGCCTCCAAACCAAAAAAAAACCTAGAAGAAAACAGGCAATAAAATCTCAGACATCTTTTATAGCAATATTTTTACTGATATATCACTTATGACAAGGGAAACAAAATAAAAATGAGATTATATCAAACTAAAAAGTTTCTTCACAGCAAATGAAATCAACAAAATGAAAAGGGAACTCACTATATAGGAGAATATATTTGCCAATTAAACATCTAATAAGGGGTTAATCACCAAAATACATAAAGAACTCATACAAACCAACACCAGGAAAACAAATAATCTAATTAAGCATGGACAAAGGACTTGAATAAGCATTCTCTAACACAGACATACAGCCAACAGACATTTTTTAAAATGTTCAGCATCACTAATAATCAGAGATGCAAATTAAAACTACCATGTAGCATTACCTACACCTTTCAGAATGGCTTCCATCAACAAATGACAAGTGCTGGTGAGAATGTGGATAAAATGGAACCCTAGTACACTGTTGGTGGGAATGCAAATTGGTGCAGCCACTCTGGAACAGTGTGAAGTTTCCTCAAAAAATTAAAAATGAAACTGCCATTTGACTCAGTGATTCTAGGAATATATTTTAAGAAGCCTGAAACACCAATCACAAAGAATATATGCATCCCTATGTTCATAATAGTATTATTTACAGCAGCTAAGATCTGGAAATAGCCCAAGTGCCCATCGGTAAATGAATGGATAAAAATGTGTGGGTACATTTACATAATGGAGTAGTACTTGGCCATAAAAAAAGTAAATTCTTACCTTTTTCAACAACATGGATGGACCTAGAGATTATTATGCTAAGCAAAATAAGGCAGCCAGAGAAAGACAAATATCATGTGATCTTAGTTATATGTGGACTCTAACAAGCAAAATAAACTATTGAATAAAATAGAACCAGAAGCAGGATATATGGAACAAACTGACAGAGGTCAGAGGAGATGGGGTGTAGGGGGGATCTAGATAAAAGAAGGTGAAGAGAGTACCCAAAGAACATATACATGCAGCCCATGGACACCGACAAAAGACTGGTAAAGGCCAGGAGAGGGGTGATGGGGGTTGCTTGTAGGTATACAAAAAGGGGTATTGGGGGACATCTGTAACAGTGTCAATGATAAAAAATAAATAAAATTATAAAGTACATATCATCTGTCAATCAACAATATCTTGAGGCAGGTAGCAAGGAACTGATACCTGAAACATTCTCCTCCACAATAATGAATGAAGTAGCAAAGCTGGTAACCCCAAGATCTGGAAGACTAGGGTTGCTATATTTAGCAAATAAAAATATGGGATACACAGTCAAATCTGAAATTCAGATGATCATCTTATTTTTAATATTTATAATAATAAAAGGGTAATATGCTAATTAGACCAGACATCTTAAGGACTTCATTCTGGACATCCTTCCTGATAAAACCAGGGCCGGAGAGAAGCCAGCCTGGGCCCCAAGTGCCTGCGGTCGGCCAGAGGAGGGAAGCCTGGGTCCCAGATGCCAGAGGGAAGCCGGTGCCAGCAGCTGGGGGAAGGAAGGCCTACACTTGCATAAATTTTCATGCATTGGGCTTCTAGTATTTCTCATAAAACATTTGGGACTCATATATACTAAAACTTTGGTTCATAACAAATTTAAAGTAACTATGTATCTGTTAGAGGATGTCATTGAGAGGATGGAACTGCCAGTTGATCCTTGAGCTAGATCAGAGCAATTGGAGGCTCCTCACCATCACCCCTGCTCTTGGAAATCCACCCACTGTTCCTACAGGCTTGACAGAGTAATGTGTTATTAAGACCATCTGGACTATTATACATGACTCAATTCCCTTAATGCTTCTATATAAACTCTTAAGATTCTGGTGGACAGGTGTGGAGATCTGTTCCTCTTGCAGCCATCCAAGAAAACAAAGTAAGTTCCCTTACTTATTAAACCTGGCACTTACCAATCTGGAATGATCTACCTCTTTCTTTAGTCTCTCCTGGCATATCATGTAGAGGGTCCAGTTTCAAGTTTCATCCAGGGAGACTCCTAAGGTTGAAAATCAACACTATCTTATTTCTTATCTGGTAACCCTACTCAAAAAGCTTTTCATTCCTAGAAATCAGGGAAAAATGTTCCAATTTTTCTCAAATCACCAGTCTTTTCTTCAACCCCTGGCCCCTAACTCCTGCAAGTAAATGTCTTCTTTTACTTCATTGAAAAAAACTACACTTTACCCCAAGTCAATTTCTATAACCCTTGCATCACCTCAAAGGGCATGTCTAATTCCAGGAATTCTCCATTTTCTTCTACTGCTGACATTAGTCTTTCATTTTCAGCTATCTTAGAGAGGATGACATACTAAACTAATTTGATTCTCACAACAGCTCTCTGAGAATTTAAGCCAGATATTATAATATACTCATTGGAATAATAAGGAAGCTAAGTATGTAAAATACAAATGAAACATATGCTATTGGGCAAAGCAAATACTAAAAGCCTTTTTCTTGAATAATTATCTAGGGCTCTTTTGATGCCAATCACATCCCCACACCAATTCTAGACATCTTACCCACTGCCACCACCAGAAGGAAGAGGAAAAAAGGAAAGTGTTTGGTCATCCTATATAATAAAAGCCTAATATGCTAAGTATCTGGTTGTCTGGTCTTCCATTCAACCAATCAAAGTGCAATATGCTAATGATATGCTAACGCTGCTCAACAGCTTGGTATGACATGCACTGACCACCAGGGGGCAGATGCTCTGACCAGTAGCTTAGCTTGCTGCTGGGGTCCAGCCAATCATGACAGAGCAAGACAGGCAGGGCATGCTCTGAAGCCCTCCTGTGGTCACTCCCCAGCTGGCCAACCTCCTGCATCCCTCCCCGGCCTTGATCATGCACCAGTAGAGTCTCTTGGCCTGGCCTGTGCCCTCTCACAATATGGGCTGAAGGACCCCCCCCCCAAGTGCATGGATTTCGTGCACTGGGCCTCTAGTCTATATACAAAAAAGCCTAAGTGACCAGTTGGTAGCTATGACTTGCACTGACCACTAAGAGGCAGACTCAATGCAGGAATGGAAACCACAGGCATGGAAACATGGAACAAACTGATGAATCTGGGAGGGAAGGGGGATGGGAAGAGATTATCCAAAGATCTTATATGCATACTAGGGGCCCAGTGCATGGACTCATGCACTGGTGAGGTCCCTTGACCTGGCCTGCGGGGATTGGGCCAAAACCAGCTCTCCAACATCCCCCTAGGGGTTCCAGATTGCGAGAGGTGTGCAGACCAGGCCGAGGGACCCCGCTGGTGCATGAATTTGTGCACCAGTCTATATCTACTCTAATAAAAGAGTAATATTGAAATTAACAGTTTCTCTGGGATGCCTAAGCCACGCCCACCAGCTAATCAAAGCAGCTGTATGCAAATTAACCCAGCCAAGATGGAGGCCCGCAGTCACACACCAAGCAACAGTGGCTGCGGACCTGGGGGTGTGGCAAGCCAGACTCACCTAGGAATCCCCAGCCGCTACCTTGGCCTAGGCTGGGCTTGGCCTAGGCTGGCCTAGGCTGGACTGGGGCCATGACGAGGGGATGAGGGGGCACGAGCCATCGGGGACCCCGGTGGTGGTGCCCAGCAGTGCCTGCTTGCCCATCTCCATGGTGCAGAGCAGACAGGCCCAGCAGAGAGCAGAGAACCACGTGGAGTGGGTCCAAGCCATCAGTAGCACATCTCCTGAGGGCTCCCGAATTGGATAAAATGCAGGTCCGGGTGAAGGACCTTCCCGCTTGCCCTCCCCCTCCCCCATCAGCACCTTTACCCCCACCTAACCATGCACGAATTTCATGCACCGGGCCCCTAGTACATATATAAAAGGTTAAGTGACTGTCTGACCATCTGGCCAGTCAGTAGGTATGATGCACACCTACCACCAGGGGAAGATGATCAATGCAGGAGCAGCCAAGCTTCAGTGACTTGGCAGTGGTGATTCTTGGGTGATGCAACCTAGAATCAGAGAGGAGGAAGCCCGATTCTGGGGTGCATCACCCAAAAACTGCCCTCTCGCAATTCAGGACCCGTTGGGGGATGTCAAAGAGCTGATTTCAGCCCAATTCCCACAGGCCAAGTCAAGGAGCCCCACCTTCCTGAGGGACCCTGCTCACTCTGCAGATACCCTTTGAGCCATGGTGTTGCCCCAGATTCAGCACATGGGGAAGGGACCATGGGAGGTTGGCTCCAGGGTGTGTCTGGCCCATTTTGTTCAGTCCCACCCCATCAGCCACCTTCAAATTAATTTCCTTTCAATGTGCATGAATCTATGCACCAGGGCACTAGTATAAGTAGAATTGAATTAAGAATCAAAGGACATTAATATGTATAAATGAGAACTAATTGATTCAAGAAAATGATGGGAATTGGCATAATGGCTCAAGGTAAAACAAATGCATTCATTTTCAACTGATGCACCTTAAAGATTCCTAACACTTATTTGAGTGCTTCCACATTTTTCCATGGTTCATAAAGCATACCAGAATTGTTCATATGACAAGTTCAGCCATGTATGCAAAAGAGAAAACAACTAACAGTGGGGATTTTAGTACTCAACATAGTAGTATATTTTTATATTTGTGCTTCCAAACCTTTTTATTGTTCAGTTTATATTTTTTTAACTATCTGGTGCAGAACAATATATATACTAGTACCAACAAGGAACCCAGAAGCCATATGGATTGGAAACTATGGCTGAACATTCCACCAGTAAGTTTCAAATACCTGTTTGATGTGTTGCCATTGCCTTTCCTATTATCTTTATTTTTTCATGTAATAATCACATAGCAGACACTTCACTACCTCAAAGAACCAATATTTCCATTGCCTCCTATAACTATCTTCTCTTTAATTTATCTTAAGTTCTAATATGACAAATATTTAAAATCTAGTTCATAGCTGAGTAAAGAGATGTATAAAATGTATACAAACCCTGTACAATAGTGGTTCCACCAATTGGCTGCATATTGAAATACATTTGTAAAGCTTTTAAAATACTGACCCTGAGTCTCAACCTCCCTATCTTCTAAAATTATTATTCTGGGGTATGGTCTGGTTATCTAGGTACTTATTTAAAGGTTCCTTAGACCATTAAATGTGCAAACAAGTAACAGACCCACTAATTTAGGAAATCTTAACTGAAAATTAGAAGCATATGAAGATGCTTCCAAACCCTGGCCCCCAATGCCCAGGATAGACCTCAGACCAATTAAATAGGAATATCTGAGGTGGGACACAGGCATGCAACTTAAATCTCTCCAGGTGATTCCAATGTGAAGTCAAAGTTGAGAATCACTGTTTTAGATTTAATGCCTTTTCATGTCCTTTTGCTGGCTTTTAATTCATTGGAATGGGACAGATAATAATTAGTTATAAATCTACTTAAACTTAAATTTGACTGAACACAGTGAATTCTGACTCACTCATATTCATAGGAAATTATTCATTTAATGCATGACCATATTTGAAGATTTTAATATGCTGAAGACACGGTAAATCTTTTATAATAAAAGAGTAATATGAAAATTGACCATCACCTGATACACCTAAGTCACGCCCACCAGCCAAGCCATGCCTCCCAGTCAACCAGAGCGGCTGTATGCAAATTAGCCCAGCCAAGATGGAGGACATCAGCCATGGAGCTAGAGCAAACCGGAGGCTTCCGTTGCAACTGCCTGCCTAGGCTGGCTGAGCCTCTGGTCACAGTAACAATGTTTCAATTATAGAAGCAATGGAGCTGAAACAAACAGGAGGTTTTGTTACCTGCCTAGGCCTCAGCTTAAAGCAACAGTGTTTCAATTATCTAAACTAATAAAAGCATAATATTGAAATTGACTCTTTCTTCAGGATGCCTAAGCCCCGCCCACCAGCCAATCAGAGCAGCTGTATGCAAATTAACCCAGCCAAGATGGAGACTGGCAGGGCGGCTCTGCACTGGGAGCCTCTGTGCCCGGCATAGCTGTGCCAAGTGTGTCAGCTCATTGGGGGGGGTTCCGGCCTGGGGCCTCCTCGGGGCGTCCAGGAGCAGCCATCCTGGGTCTGCTGCCTGGCTCCACCCCCCAGGAGACTCCGCAGGGTGTCCAGGAGCGCGTGTCCTGGGTCCACTGCCTGGCTCTGCCCCACGGGGCCCTCTGTGGGGCATCCAGGAGCACCTGTCCTAGGTCCGTTCGCTGTCTGGCTCTGCCCCAGGGGCCTCCACAGGGCATGCGGGAGCATCTGCTGCACAGTGCAGAACATCTGAAGCCAGTCCACTGCCCGGCTCCACCCTGGGTGTGTTTGCTCAGCAGCAGGGCCCCACTGAGGGATCCTGCACCAGTGTCCACCCCTGGCTCGCCACCCAGCTCTGCACCAGGTGTGTCCCCTCAGCGGTGGGGGCCCACCAGGGATGTGTGATCATGGGCCCTCCGGTGGGAAACATTCAGGCTTGCACTCACCAGCCCTCCCACCCCCCAGTGCACAAACACTGAAGGGGCTGTGGGCAGCCTGAAAATGGCCCTCAGCCCCTCATCCAGGCTGGCAGGTGGACATCCCCCCCCCAAGGTGTCCCAGACTACAAGAGGGCACAGGCCGGGCTGAGGGACCCCCCTCCCCGCCGAGTGCACAAATTTTTGTGCACCGGGCCCCTAGTTTAATATATCATTGAATATACTATTCTGACAATATTACTGATAAAATATATAATGTGATGTTAACATAATGCACTTATTCCAAATTTCTGAATTTTACTTTTTATATAACTGCTAAGATGAAATGGCAGTGCTCACACATACTCCCTATAGTTTTACCCAGTCGTCAAAACAAAACTACATGTAAGTGATGTTCTACTTTTGTGATCAGTCTAAGGCTGTCAGATTTAGCAAGAAAAAGAAAAGGAAGGACTCCCAGTTAAATTTGACTTTCAAATGAACATAAGTTACTTTTAGCATAAGTATGTTTCATTCACTATATGGGACATACTTATATTAAAAAATACTTATCCTTTGTTTCTCTAATTCAAATGTAACTGGGTGTCCTGCATTTTATCTAGTACCCCAAGAGCAGTCTAGATGCTTGATCATGCAAATCTCTTTAAAATAAAAAATAATTGTGGAAAACAGTATGAAGTTTCATCAAAAAGTTAAAAATGGGACTCCCATTTGACCCAGTAATCCCACTTCTGGGAATATGTCCCAAGAAATCAGAAACATCAATCAGAAAGGACATATGCATCCCTATGTTCATAGCAGCACAATTTACCATAGCTAAGATTTGGAAACAGCCTAAGTGCCCATCAGCAGATGAGTGGATTAAAAAACTGTGGTACATCTACACAATGGAATACTATACCACTATATAAAAGAAGGAACTTTTACTATTTGCAACAGCATGGATGGAACTAGAGAGCATTATGCTAAGTGAAATGAGCCAGTTAGGGAAAGATCAATATCACATAATCTCATTCATTTATGGAATATAATGAACAACATAAACTGATGAACAAAAACAGATCCAGAGACAGAGAAGCATCAATCAGACCTTCAAACCTCAGAGGGAAGGCAGGGGAGGGTGGGGGGAAGGGGGAGAGATCAACCAAAAGACTTGTATGCATGCATATAAGCATAACCAATGGACACAGACACCAGGGGGGTGAGGGCATGA
>PVJC01018811.1:5523-16779 GCA_004026665.1 Murina feae | reverse complement strand
TTTATTGATTTCAGAGAGGAAGGGAGACAGATAGAAACATAAATGTTGAAAGATAATCATTGATTGGTTGCCTCCTGCACATCCTTCCAATGGGGCTAGAACCTGCAATCTGGTCATGTGCCCTGACCAGGAAATGAACTTTCCTTTGGGAAAGCATGGGTAGACCTGGAAAATATTATGCTAAATGAAATAAGCCAATCTAAGAAAGACAAATATCACATGATCTCACTTATCTGTGGAATCTAATGAATTAAATGAATTGACCAACAAAATAAGAACCGAAGGATGGAGGAATGGAACAGACTGACATACCTCGATGTAAGGTTGGGAGAATGAGAAGAAATAAACAAAAGAACTTATATACACACTAGCAGCCCTGCACATGAATCTGTGTGTGAATAGCTCACTGCCACTTGCCTCAGCTGGTCACCCACCCACCACCGATGGTAGTTCTCTGCTGCTCATAGCTAGTAGCTGCACCCTCTTGTAGCTCTCTACCCACTGCCTCACCCTCCTGTAGCTCTCCACCAGTTGTAGATTGATTGTGACATTATGGCATAAGAGATAATTAGCATATTCCTCTCTTATTATACAGGATATGCATAGCCCATGGACATGGGCAATAGGGTAGTGAAGACCTGGAAATGGGGTGGGGCTCGGAGGAAGAAGGTTTAGGGGGAAATGGGAGATATCTGTAATACTATCAACAATAAAAAATATTTTTTAAAGAGAACATCATTAATATGTGAAAACCAAAAATATGATATACTACTTTAATAACTTGCTGAATATAAAGAGTACTTACTAATTAATCTAAGTAAAGGGATTAGATAAACCACTTGTTTTTAAACACCCCACTTTTTATAAGAGAGACCACATGAGAATACAAATAGGTTGAATTTAGGACTGACTATGCCTGTGGTTTGGTCTTTCACTAGCAATATCAGTATTGTTTCAGAATTTATTAGAAGTAAAATTTTCCAGGCCAGTACCTTGACCTAATGCAGTGGTTCTCAACCTTCTGGCCCTTTAAATACAGTTCCTCATGTTGTAACCCAACCATAAAATTATTTTCGTTGCTACTTCATAACTGTAATGTTGGTACTGTTATGAATCATAATGTAAATATCTGATATGCAGGTTGGTCTTAGGCGACCCTTGTGAAAGGGTCGTTTGACTGCCAAAGGGGTCGCGACCCACAGGTTGAGAACCACTGAAATGAATCAGAAACTCTAACTCAGAAGGCTACTTTAACAAGATCTGCAAGGAATTATGATACTCACTAAAATCTGAGAACAAAGGTTTGAATTCTGCCTCTATCCTTGCCAAGCTAAGTAATTTATATAAATCACAAATGTATGAAATTTCAAGTTCATCATCTGTAAAAGAAAATAAACTATCTAATGTGAAGTCATGCTTGTCAAGATAATTATGAGATAATGAACATGAAAACACTTTGTAAACCTAAAAGACTCAAAACATGAGCAGTCTATTATCTATCATGTGGAACTTTTTAAAAAGCTCTTGAAACTGATAATTACACTCATTTAATATATTATAAAGTATGAATGTCTGCTATTATTTTTTATCATTTTGATAATCCAATCCTATACAATAAAGGCTAATATGCAAATAGATCAAATGGCTGAACAACTGAACAACCAGTTGCTATGACATGCACTGACCACCAGGGGGCACGTGCAGAATATGGCAGGTATTGGCAGCAGGCTGCAGAGCATGGAACATGGTGGACATCAGCTGTGGTGGAATGGTGAAACAGGTGAGTGGGGACACCAGACCAAGGCAGGGCACCGGTTGCTGTCATCAGGGCAAGTCTCTGGTGGTTACTGAAAATTCTTTACTCCCACATGCCACAGTCCCGCCTAATGGTCGCATCTGCTGCTGGCACCGCCAGCCCCACTTGCACCTGCTGTCAGTGCCTGGTGTCGACCCTGATCACTTGGCACCATCAGCGGGTGCGTGCAGCATCTTCTGGTCCCGCTTGCCCCTCAGGGCTTCTCCACCTCCACCTGCTCCTGAGGGTCGATCAGGGCAGCAGTCCCGCTCACACCTGCTGATGGCACTGGCCCTGTTTGCCCCCACTGCCAGCACTGGAACCACCACTTGTTCCCACTGCCGATGCCAGCCCCACTTGTACCAACAGCCAGCACCAGAGCTGCCACTCGCCCCCAATGCCAGTACCCAGTGCTGGTCCCGATTGCTTGGTGCTGTCAGCCAGTGTGAGTGGCAGCTGCTAGCCCTGATCACCCCTGAGGGTTCTCCACCTACCCTTGTTCCTGAGGGGTCATTGGGCAGTAGCTGCCACTCACACCTGCTGATGGCACTTGTCCCAATTGCTCCGCGCTGTCAACAGGTGCAAGTGGGGCTGGGAGCAGGGTTGCCAGCAGACATGGGGCCCAGGGCCTAGGTGGGAGGGGCTGGGCAGGGGTGTGGAGGATGGGCCAATGCCTGCCCCTTTGCCCCAGCACAGCCTCATGGCCCACAGTTCCTTTCAACATGCACAAATTCATTCACTGGGCCCCTAGTAGCAGATATAAAAAAAAAAAAAAAGAAAATATTGAATATTATAAGTACCTTGGAGCTTAAGCTATTGATGTCAGTTTAATCTTAAGCTATTGATCCTATTTACTCTTCAGGTCTTTACCTAATCTTAAATCCCTTATAACCATAACTAAATGGACCAGTTCTAGTGATGTGTTTACCTATATGTGAGTACATATTGGGGAGAACCTATACTGGGTTCCAGGTTTCCTGGGTTCAAGGACTGGCTCTGCTGTTCACTTGTTGTAAGACTTTAGATAAGTGCCTTCCCCTCTATGCATGTTGATTGGCTTTGGAAGATGAGCTCAAAATTTACCTATGCTGGGTAAAATTTAACATCTTAATGCACTCTATTCTCTTCCATTGCCAGGCAGAATCTGAGAGTGAATTAATTTGATCCCATTAACATTATGTTAAACTGTTAATAATTACAAGATAGTACATCTTTTTTTACAGAGTCCAGGGAATTGTTAAAAAGAAATGAATCTGTGAAAGTATTTTTTCTTTAAATATTTTTCAATATAGTCAGACCAAACATTTTATCTCATCAAATTCATAAGACAAATACTTAGAAAAATGAGAGGAAGTGAAATGGCAGCCAGCAGGATGGCAGTGAGGAAGAGGGTGTGAGAAAGTGAAGAACCATTTCCAAATACTCTCTAGAAATGCAGGCACCTTGATGACCATGTGAATTTTCTTGCGGCCTTGTGTTTGTCCTCAATAGTTTTTTTAGTTGTTGTAAAATATACATAATATAAAATTTGCCAATTTAGCCCTTTTAATTATACATTTCATTGGCATTAATTATATTCAAAATGTTATGCAACCATCACTATTCATTTTCAAAACGTTTTTATAACTTTAAACAAAAACTCTATAATTACTAAGCAATCATTCCAAATTTCTCCCATCATATAACCCTTGATAACCTCTAATCTACTTTATGTTTCTATGAATTTGTCTACTTTCAATGTAAAATATTGTTTTTAATTGTATATAACTATAAACACTTTACAAATAAAGATTGGAACAGTCTTATTGATACAACTTCAAAAACTAATTACACACAGTTGTTATTTGATAAACTCTCAAGTCTTAGTATGAATAGCGATACTTTCAAATTCCTAGAGTAAAAAATTCATACTCAATATATTATAAGAAACAAAAGACAATAAACCCATAATGTGTAATACAATAAAGGAAAAACAAATGTTTGAGACTTAGATGGAACAAGACTTAACCTGGTTCTGCAATTCACAAAATACCTGTATATACTTGAGACGATTATTTAATCTTCCTGAATGTCTCTTTCATCATATGAATAATGGAATAAATTGTTGATGACTGAAAGAGAAAAATACAAAATTCATCATCATGGATCAATCCTAAGTTAAAAGGAAGGCAGATAAGTTAGTGATAAGCTTGATCATTTAAATTTTTCTCAATTGAACCCTTATGCATAAATTTTCTTGCCATTTAATGTCTCTCAAAATGCCCCCCAAATTTTAGACCCATAAGTGGGTCAATCTTACTGCCTCACTGTCTGAGAAATCTTTTCTGTAATTCTCTACATAAAATGTCTTGGACACAACTACCACTGTAACTTGGATGTAGAACTGAAGTTATGATTTCTCATTTGTTTTATTTCAGTATTTGTTTTGTGTCTTTGTTTAAGTTAGCCATTTTCTTTGAAAAATGCCCACATTGCCCCACAGAGCATTCAAATAATTATATAAAGTAATGAAAGGTTGAAATGCATTGGGGGGAAAAGTTGTTTATTTTGAAGACCAAAATATTATATGTTATATACTTAATGCAAAAATCTAAACATATGAAGACTTGTTTTAAAATACAAAAATGTAAGATATTATAACTAGAGTGTGCTAAAAGAATAAAGAGAGATGAGGAAAAGTATTTTAAGTTTTAATTTTATCATATTTCATTTTACCAAAGTGCTCATTAACAAACAAACAAACAAACAAAAACACATCCTAAAAGCCCAAAAATATTATGAAACTTAGTAAGAGAATTTGTGTTTATGCATTAGCAACAGCAATACAGGAAAACTTTATATTTTGCCTATAAAACACTATGCTGGAGCCAGCTTGCATAGGCATGCAAGAATAAACATTTCACATCTCTTCCCATTTCCACAGTCAGTGGCATCATGTTGTTAGACTGAAATCAGACATGGTGGGAGTTTTCTCACCAAGGAAATTGGCAAACTACAGGAAACAGGAACTCCCTCATCCTGCCCTCCCCCCAAAAAAGTCACCAACATTTTATAGGTTCTTGGCCACAATTACTTAAATTATGATTACAGAAGAAAGAAATGTACAGGCTGGAGTCACAGATCCTTATTGGACCTGAGATCTTGTAGAAAACTTAAAATTTGAAAACACTTTTGGCTATTAGAAACAACAGAGATGGAGAAGGGTGGGAGGGAAAGAAAGGAGGAATGGAAGGAGGGAGAGGGAGAGGAGGAGAGGGAGAGGGAGAGGGAGAGGGAGAGGAGGGAGAGGGAGAAGAAAAGAAGAATAGGGGGGCATGGATCTGTCCTCAAAACCACATGAAAAAATGACCACAATCTCAATCCAGAAATTTTGAAAGATGCCTATAAAACACTATAAAATATAAAGCAGAACAAGGGAGAAGATTCAGACTTATGGTTTCTCTTTAGAAAGACTCAGAGTTCCTCCAAAATAATTTTTGCTATCCTTAGTGTTCTATTCAGTAATCTTTTTGAATAACTAGATTTAGAAAGATGGGCAAATAAAGAAACAGAGAATATCTCTACAGAAACTCAGATTGTCATTGAAGAATTGCATGGCATGTGGACTTCAAGAAAGTATACTGATAAAAAATGTTTATGTATGATCTAAACTTATATTCTGCTGGGATTGACAGAGGCAAATAGAATGAATGACAGAAGGAAAACAATCATATCTACAACATGCAACAGAGAGTCCACAGGTTAAAGTATTTGCTGTGAAACACTAATGACTTGAATGTCATTAACCGAGAGCAAACATGCTACTTAGGAAAAAGGACAGACATTTGTGGTGGTGAAAATTTGGCCTAGGAAATATATCAAAGATACTGGCATTCTCACATCATTATCTCTACCAACACCCCCAAAATACAGTTGACCCATTAAAAGATGACTAATAATTTCAAAAAATAAACATTAAACTGAGAAATAAAATTTTTTTATTAAAAGAGAGAATTAGACACAAACAACAGGCCAGAAAATAAGATATGTCACAGGAAAAATTGTCCAAGGAATCAGAAGACAGGTAGATAATTATTTCTTCCCAGTGTCAAAAAAACAAAACAAAAAAACAACTAGAAATAGCATGAAGAAAATAGAACTCTAATAAGAAAACCGAAAAAACAGAAGTTCAAAACTTATATTTTATGATGATGGAGATGAAAAGCTAGTCTAGCCCAGAAAATAAATGAGAAAAATAGCTAAACATATTAGAAACAACATAATTATAGACAAACCATTGAAAATATAGAGAGGCATAATTGCACTACATGAATAAATTACACTAAATAGAAGGAAAAGGCAAAAGAGATTTTAAAATATTAAAAGCAATGCCTAAAAGCCAGACAAAAGATTTCCAACTTACTCAGAGCTGGTGTTTCTGAAGAACTAAGCAAGACACAAAAAGGCTAAGAAAGACCTTAACATGCAGATGAAAAGGATATATTGTATCTCAGGAGAGAAAAATGGTACAGAACATTCTGAGTGAGAACCTATCTGGAAGAAGTTACTAACTCTCAAAAATAAAGATACATTTGGACATTCAAAAAGAAATGACAAGTGAATTACAAAGAGGGTTCTATTCTCTATTTGCTGTGACTGATTAACTGATACTGGACTTCCTTGCTTGGTGTGAAACTAGAAACCTGAACAAAAAAAAATTGGCATAATTGTTTCCAGACAATGGTCAACAATCAATTTAGGGCTGTGATACCCCAAAATAAGGAAAATTAACTGAGCACTAAGACCACCACAGGGACAGGCCTGGAGGCTTGTTTGGATCACAGAACAGGGATGGAGAAATGAAGCAAGAATAGTGGTCTTGATGATCTTTGCTTAAGGAAGAAAAGTTCAGATTTTGGGGATGAAACATCTAGAACAGAGTTAACTAGAGAGGCAGGGGATATACAAAATAAGAACTGCAGATTTCTGCATAGCTATCCCTTGAGTTTTCAGGGGAATATTAAGTTATGCATGTATAGAATAAAACTTAAAGAGGCAAAATAGCACACCCTAAAGACTGATAAGATTACACAGGACATGGCAAGTTCTGAGTTCCAACCAGGCAGAATGGAGAAACTATGTTGAAAATCCAGAGCATTAAGCAGAGATCCCAGAAGAATTTTCTTTAGGAGTAGGTATAGAATAGTGCTGGAGTAAAGTTTACTTATAAATATGATGGGAGAAAGCCTAAACATCAGCCTCTAAAGGATCAAGCAGGACTGCAAGTAACCTATAGCATTGCCAAAATATAAATTCACATCAACACTCTTATAGGAAGATGTCAAAATCCAGAAACTCAATTATATAAAATTATAATGTCTAGTATACAGTAAAAAAGTTCCTAGGTATGCTAAGAAGCAGAAGGATATACTCATGATGGGGAGAAAAATAAATCTATAGAAATAGACCAATATGAGATAGATTAAGAAAACTGCAGGAAATTTAATTAAAGTAGCTATTATAACAACATTAGAGGCCTGGTGCACAAACATTTGTGCACTTGGCGGGGTCCCTCAGCCTGGCCTGTGCCCTCTCACAGTCTGGGACCCCTCGGGGTATGTCCACCTTTTGGTATGCCTGGCCAGCCTGGGTGAGGGGCTGATGGCCATTTCAGGCTGCCCACAGTCCCCTCAGGGTTCAGGTCCTTACTGGGGTGCCTGGCTAACCTGGGTGAGGGGCAGAGGGCTGTTTCAGGATGCCCAAAGCCCCTTCAAGGTTTGGGTCCCTACTGGGGTGCCTGGCTGGAAACAGGTATCTGGGATTTATTCAAATTCTATAATTGAAACTTTGTTGCCTTGGTCCCCCCATCCCCCCGCTTGAAGCCTGGGTTGCCCCTGTAACCCAAGGTCCCAGCCCAGCAGTTATATGGGGTTTATTTATCTTCTATAATTGAAACTTTGTAGCCTTGAGTAGAGCTCAGGGCCCTCAGGGCCCGGGCTTCCTCCATTGCCTGGGGAAACTCCAGCTCTGTGGCTGCCACCATCTTAGTTGAGTTAATTTGCATAGTTGTTCCTGATTGGTTGGTGGGCGTGGCTTGTGGGCATGGCTTGTGGGTGTAACGGAGTGAGGGTCAATTTGCATATTACTATTTTATTAGATTAGATAAGAGTGCTTAAAGAAAGACACAAACATAATAAGAAATAGAAGGTATTAAAATAAATACAATTAAATTTTTAGAGCCTCCACCTATAACATCTAAAATGAAAAAATTCACAGCAAGGAATTGTTAAGAGAAAAATTAACATGTAAGAAACATTGCTAAGTTAGGAGGGTATTAGGGAAGTGGGTCCAATGCACATCTTGTGCCTCAGTTCCCAGGGCTGCTATTAAGTTGCTAAATCTGTTGTTTAAGTCAGATCAAGCCTGAGTAATAAACATCCTGGAAAAACAATTTCTACATGAGCACATATGGACTTGACCTCCTCCTTGAAGTTTTGGCCTTACTTGTTTTCACATTATAATTAATCAATCCTTGCTAAACTAACCAGCAATCCTAAATTTACATAAAAGAATTATATTTTATGGGTTTTGCCTATATAAACCCCACCCTTCTTTATTTTCTCAAGAGTACAATTTAGGTTGATACTTCAGTTTGTATCTCCTGGGATTCAGCTCCTTTTGCTTAAATAAAAACTTTTTATTCTTTAGTACAATCTAAATTCAATTTTGACCCACAGATTTAATGACAGATAAGACACTATCAAAGAAAAGTAACCCAACCTGAAGACATGACAAAGAGAAACTATTGAAGCTAAATCACACAGAGGGGAAACAAACAAACAAACAAACAAAAAAACACTGTAAAAATGTGAACAGTGCCTCAGAGATGAATATGGAAATATGTAACAGTTTAATAAATGTGTGTTTATAGATGGAGAAAGATTAGGGGCAGAAAGCATGTTTAAATAAGTAAAGGCTAAGTTATCAGCAAAAATAGTAGATTAATAACTTACAAAAATTATCTCCTCCATAAAATCAATGAAAGATCTGGCAATAAATAAATAAATAAATAAATAAATAAATGCTAAAATCAACAATTTCAGAATTCTGGAAACTAATAAAAAGACTTGCAGAAATTCAAAGAGCAGTTATTCAATAAAAATGGCTGAAACTCAACAAGATCAATTCTCCACAAAAGCAATAAGTACACTGGCAATAAAACTGACAAAGACAACTCTAAATAACTCTAGAAAATTAACCAAAGCCTTGCAACAATCTAAGGAGCATTTGTTTTTCAAAAAGTAGAGTGAAATATCGATAAGAAGAGCAAGCTTTGGCATTTTTACTTACTCTGTTCCCATACAAAATTATGTATGCATATACTTATGTTATTAATACTCATCAGAAAGCCAGGAGAAAAAAACAAATGTTTATCAAATGATTAATAGATACATTGTGATAGAAGTTTATCTTCCCACATAAAATGAAACATATTCCAGTATCTAATGTATTAAGAATAAAGAATCAAAAGCAAGAAAGCAAAACTTCCGTTATTGGCTTAATTTCTCTATCTAGTAGTACCTAATCTCTGTCTTCTCCTTCATTGACAACTTTTCAAGATCTGTTTACAGTGGTTGTATTTTCTTCCATTCCACCCAGTCTTATTTCTGCCCACTCACTCTACTGAAACGCTTCTTGTTAAGTAACTAATGACCTTTGTGCTCTTAAAGTCAATGAAAACTATTGAAATGTGGTGGCTCAACAGCATTCCATATGTTAATTCAAACATTGCTAGTTATTATTAAGATTTTTTCAGTATTGAACTGAAAATATAGCATCTTATCAATATACTCATAAATATGCAATATTCCAAGTTCTACTGCTAATATTCCTTTCAGGTACTATGAATTATGTTTTTGAAAATTGAAAGTGAGCAGGACTCATACATTTAATCCTGTACCATAGCAAGTTTCTTGATTTAATGTCATTGTGTTCTAATTGGACATATTTTGCATTTATTATATTCAGTGACTGAGGGAATAGGAAAAAAATTAAATATGTTTACATTCCTCTAAAAAAAGCTTGATGTCTTTTCTTGGTACACTTTTAGAATGTAAATAACCTCAAGCTTTTTTAAAATTAAGACTTGCCATATTCATACAGAAACTGTTCTGTATAAATTGCATTATTGTTCTTTTTTGTCAGTAAAACCTTTAAGAATAAACTCTCTTCTTTATAAATACAGTTAATGCTGTAAAAATACTTGTTTTATTTCATAAATTATAATTATGATAATGATTATGTTTTGTAAAGCTGAACAACTCAGGAGACATTTTACACTAAATGGCCATGAGGAAGTCCTATAATGTTGCAGGTCTGGGGTGGTTCAGCTCACTTGTTTTGTTCATGCTTGGTAGCAAGATAATATTTATAATTATTTATTACTAGAGGCCTGGTGCACAAAAATGGTGACAAACAAGTACCTATCAATAATAATCAAAATGTAAATAGATTAAATGCTTCAATCAAAATACATAGGAAGCTGAATGGATAAAACATGACCCATATATTTGCTGTTTACAACTGATCCACCTCAGAATAAGGGACTCACACAGACTGATAGTAAAGGGATGGAGAAATGTTTTTAGGTGAATGGAAATGAAAAAAAGCTAGGGTAGCAATACTTACATCTGACAAAATAGACCTCAAAATGAAGGCCATAACAAGAGATAATGGAGGCCACTTCATAATACTAAGGAAGCAATTCAACAATATAACTCTGGTAAACATATATGCACCCAATACAGGAGCACCCAAATACATAAAAAATAAAATAAAATAAAAACATTTCTGGAAGATATCAGGGGCGATATCAACAGCAATATAGTCATAGTAGAGATTTTAATACCCCATTGACACCACTGGATAAATCCTCTAAAACAAAAAATCAGCAAAGAAAAAACAATCCTATATAACTCACTAGATCAGATGGAATTAATTGACATTTTCAGAACATTTCACCCCAAATCTACAGAATATACATTCTTCTCAAGTGTGCATAGAACACTTTCAAAGATAGACTACATATTGGGACACAGGCAAAGTCTCTCTAAATTCATAAAATAGAAATTATATCAAGCACCATCACAGATCACAATGGCATAAAACTAGAAATCAACTACGATAAAAAAAATGACAAAAAATCAAACACTTGGAGGCTAAATAGCATGCAATTAAACAATGATTGTGTTACCAATGAGATAAAAGAAGAAATAAAAAGCATCCTGGAAACAAATGACAATGAAAACACAACAGTCCTAAAACTATGGGACACAATGAAAGCAGTCCTGAGAGGGAAGTTCATAGCTCTACAGGCTTATCTCAAAAAAAAAAAAAAAAAAAAAAAAAAAAAAAAAAAAAAAAAAAAAAAAAAAAAAAAAAAAAAAAAAAAAAAAAAAAAAAAAAAAAAAAAAAAAAAAAAA
>PVJC01018810.1:0-30933 GCA_004026665.1 Murina feae | reverse complement strand
CATCTGAGGCTCAGAGCAGTCCTCCTGTGTGTGTCTACCTGCTGGGGGCCTGCCCCCAGGCTTGGAGCAGGCACCCCCTCTATGTTGATCTCTCAGACTCTTGCCCTCCCCTGCATGTTGTTCTCTTTTTTGAGCTGTGGCCAGGGCTGGGTGCTGCCTGCCTCCCAAACTTGCCTACTGCCCATCTTCCTCCAGCCACCAGAAAACAGGGAAAACCCCGCCTCGTGGTCAGGCCAGTCTTTTCCTGCTCCCTGATCCCCGGAAGGGAACTGGTGAGCCCCCAAGCAGGCCCCAGCCTCCAAGAGCTTGCTTTCCCGCTCCCCAGTGCCCCCCAAAGGGCCTGGAGAGCCGCCAAGCAGGCCGCTGGCTCTTTCCCACTCACCGGTCCCCTGCTGCCTTCCTTTCCCACTCCCCAGTGCCACCAACCGGTCTGCGGAGCCGCCAAGCAGGACCCCGGCCCCTGCAGCCTTGCTTTCCTGCTCCCCGGTGCCCCGCAAAGGGCCTGGGCAGCGCCAAGCAGGCCGCTGACCCCCTGCCACCTATTACCCGCTCCCTGGTGCCCCTCAAAGGGCCTGAGGAGCCGCCAAACAGGCCCCCAGCCCCCACCGCCTCTTTCCCGCTCCCCGGTGCCCCGCAAAGGTCTGGGGAGCCGCCAAGCAGGCCACCAACCCTGCCGCCTCTTTCCCACTCATGGGTCCTGGGTCCTGCGCTGTCCCACCCTGCAGTCGCTCTGTGCACTCAGGAGGTCCCTCAGCCCGGCCTGTGCCCTCTCACAGTCTGGGACCCCTCTGGGGATGTCCACCTGCTGGCGTGCCTGACCAGCCTGGGTGAGGGGCTGATGGCTGTCTCCAGGCTGGCCAAGCCCCCCAGGAACGTCCCTCACCCCATTGGGTTGTTGCCAGCGTGGGTGACAGGCTGATTGGCACTTTCAGGCTTTAAGGCTGCCCACAGCTCCCATTGACCCAATGTCCCAGGAAGGCTGGCTGGACGCAGGTTTCTGGGGTTTGTTTATCTTCTATAATTGATGTGCTGTTCCTTTAAGCCGGCTAACGAAGCCTCCTCTCTGCTTCACCTCGCGGCATCTATAGTGACACATTATTCGTAGACTCAGGCCAGGCCTGCTGTTTCCTTCAGCTCCCGAGTATTCTATGATTGTTATTTTGTTGCAAACACCAAACATGTGTTTTGCTTGAGCGAGGCTGGGCTGAGCGGAGCGGAGCCGGCAGGCGGCAGTTTCACTTTCGCTCCTGCTGTAATGGAAGCTGCCGTTTACTCAGGTCTGTGAGTGTCGGCCTCCATGTTGGCTGGGCTAATTTGCATACAGTCGCTCTGACTGGCTGGTGGGCGTGGCTTAACCCGTCCCGGAGAAATGGTTAATTTCAATATTACGCTTTTATTAGTTAAGATTATTCCCAGGTCATACAAAATTATCAACTTAAAAATTAGCCTGCTGCCCTAATTTGACTCGATGGATAGAGCGTTGGCCCAGGAACTAAAGGGTTCCAGGTATGATTCTGGCCAAGGGCACATAGTTTGGTTGCAGGCTCAATCCTGGCACAGTTCAGGTATGCGGAAGGCAAACCAATCAATGCGCCTCGCTCATATCAATGTTTCTCTCTCTCTCTCTCTCTCTCTCTCTCTCTCTCTCTCTCTCTCTCTCTCTCTCTCTGTCTCTGTCTCTCCCCCTCCCTTCCACTCTCTAAAAATCAATGGAAAAAGATCATTGAGTGAAGATTAACAATAAATAAAAATGAAAATAAAAAATAGCCTGCTATATTTGATCAAACATTTAATTAACTCACCCCTAATGCCCGGTGGCAGGGCCAAACCAAATGATTTCATGAGCATTATACAACCCCAAAGGTGAGATGATCCTCACCCATCATAGGCACTCAAATAAATAAAAATCTATGAAAAAGTAGGTTTTGGTACATATCAAATTTTCATATAGTTGCATTCCTAGGACTATATCTATATCATAAAATCAAGTATGTTCTACATGATCTATGTTCTGAAGTATTTCATTCCATTTATAATGTGAATCCCCCTGAAATATGAATTTGCCTGTTTGGGTTCTTTTGTAATAAAAAATTAAAGTGACAATAGTGTGAATTTTTAGTGAATTCCTTTCTTTCATGCCCATGGTAGGCAAACACTGCCAACAGACTGTCGGACTCTCCTATATAGATTTTGTAAATGTTTTTATTGATTTTTTTTTTTTTTTTTTTAGAGAGAGAGGAAGGCAGAAGGAGAGAGAGACAGAAACTTCAATGATGAGAGAGAATCATGTATTGGCTGCCTCCTGCATGGTCTCTGCTGGGGATGTAGCCTGCAACCCAGGCATGTGTCCTTGACAGGAATTGAACCTGGGACCCTTCAGTCCGCAGGCCAAGGATCTATCCACTGAGCAAAACTAGCTAGGACTCTCCTATATTTTAAAATATTTAAAATAAGTGCCTACTACGTGTTCTGGATACTTAGAATAACTTTCATAACCAAAACAAAGATCCCTGCCCTCAAGGAACTTACATTCAAGCAGTAGATGTGGTCCCATCATTTAGACTTGGCACCACAGTTTTAAAGGTATTTGCCAACACTTTTGTAGACTCAATAAACACAGTCAATGGCAGAACTGTTAGAGTTATGTGTGCAGGAGTTGTACTGTAGATATTCTATGTGGGATAATAATGCTACAAAATAAGCTAGTATGCCCACTAGAAAACAATGCTCCAGCTTATTAGAGAGGACAAAGGGTACATTCTTAGATACAACTGAAAAAAAATAAAGGAAGCCAAGAAGAAAAGCTTCTAAGGTGGTGAAGGAAATCACTGTCAATAGAATGTGACACTGATATTAACAGCAAACAAAATTTCCATTTGGAGCTTTAGATGAGGCTGTTCACCCAGGGAGTACAAATTTCCTGTAACAATAAGATTTATAGGAACACGCCATTATGGAAGAATCCTACTGCTTCCTCCAGAAGGAAGGGAAGGCTGGTGAGTCTGTAACAAGGTGTAAGAAATTCCATCCTGACAGGGCAAATTAGAAAGTGTACTACTCTCTTCCTGCCGCATGGGTCTAAAATGTGATGGAGGACCATTAGCCAATGCAGACCTTCCATCTATTTTTACAACTCATCTAGGAATAAATGATGTAATTAATAGAAATGAAAACAATATTGTACACAAGTTTGAGACAGTCTTTAAGCCAGAAAACTCAGATTTGAGCATGGGGCTTGGGGAGCTGACTATATACAAACAGACTGTATATACATCTTACAGACCCAAACTTACAAAAGGACAGCATTTGCTACAGTTTAGTGTAATAATCCATCTTTTGCATGATCCTTTGTTTGTTTTTGATGAATTGAATGTGGACAAAAAGAAAAAAGAAAGAAAACTGATTGGTAAAATATCTGAACACTGTCAATCTAGAATTAACATCTTATTTTATAAAAAGATAAATAATGCTTTGGAATTAGTGTATCAATTTTCCATTATAGACTCAAACCTATAAAAGGAAAGCATTTGCTAGAGTTTAGTTTAGTTAGTATAATAATCCATCCTTTTCAGTTCATATAATACCTGACTTTGACACCTATTAAGAAATATGCACCAGAAAGCTACTTCCACTAAAAGAAGTATAAGTGGTTGACAATCCTCTGCTCCAATACAAATGTACAGTTTAAGGGAGAAGGAAAAAGATAAGAAATGCCCCTTTCCATCATTGCTCCTTATTCCTAAGGAAGTTGTCTTAGAGGGTTCAGGCTTATTGTCAATTAGCCTTATATTCAAATTCAGTTCTACCCAATCATTTAGTCATAGGACAATGGCAAATTACATATTCTTTCTGATCCTGTCTCTTCATGTATAATTAAATATCTACCTCATCCACAATTTTTCTGTGTATTTTGGAAAGGCATTTCAAAGATTTAAGTTAACTTGATAATGCACATGAATGTGTACCATAACACCTGGAGAAGAAGTGACTTGAGTAAAAAATAGAAAGGACACAAAAGGGAAAATTACAAACTCCACATTAAGTCCTTCCCTCTTTTTCCCAAGCCTTTCTCTACTTTGCTCACTTTTGTTTCTCATTCCTAACCTTTTGAAGCTTTCCCATTCTTCACACTGTCCTACAGGGTTAGAATAGGAAGCAGGTAGGATAAACTAGGGAAGCTCTGTACTTCAGCTGAACAGCAAGGCCTCATTGGGAGAGTCCTCGTGTCCCAAAGTGGAACTCGTAACAGAGTGATTTCTAGAGCGAGGAGCTAGGAAGGTGAGAAGGTATGGTGATTAGAAAGGCTATGGACTCACCCACTGTATAATCATAGCGACTATTCAGTAGGCCAAATATTTCATCTGTTTAAGAGCTCAGCAGGTTAAAAAACAAAAACAAAAACAAACAAACCTGAAAATCAGTTAGAACACATTTACCACTGAAACTGTTATACCTGTTAGTTTTTTAAAATGTTTTTATTGATTTCAGAGAGAGACTTAATGAATAATTAAGTCCTTACTTTTCTAATTTACTGAGAGAGAGAGAATCAATGATGAGAGAGAACCACTGATCAGCTGCCTCCTGCACGCCTCCTACATTGAGCCCACGACCCTGCCATGTGCCCTGACCAGGAATTGAACTGTGATCTGGTTCATGGGTGGACAACACTCAACCACTGAGCCAGACCATTAGGTTTTTATAATGAGCTGCCTGGAAATCTAACCTAAAAGGCTAACCTTACAGAAAAGACTTTTTCTGGGAAAAGATTTTGATTTTCAAGTAAATGCCTGACAAACTGGGAACACAATCGGTTTTTTACAAAATTATTTTGCAAACCTTAAAAAAAGCTAACCATTTTGAAATGCCCCATGCCTATTTTGTTCTAAATATTAACTACACGTTAAAGAAAAATATTCAGAACAATTACTTTATGTCAATTTAAAAAATTTAATGTTTTAATGTGGCTATTTTCCTGATAAATTGTGGCAAAGTTGTTCTCCAAATAATCATGATTACTGTTAAGTGACATCACAACTACCTGAGTTAATGAATAATTAAGTCCTCACTTTTCTAATATTACTGCAAAATTAATTGGAAATGGTTTTTAAAAGCCTTTCTTTCAAATGTGTCTTCTTATAGTAAAACTTCTAAATAGGTGTTGTGGAGCTTGTGTATGTGAGCCACAAAAACCTGTAATGAACTATAATATGTAGAAAAACATCAAATAAAGTCTTTCTGCCCTGGCCAGGTAGCTCAGTTGGTTAGAGTGTCATCACAATACAGGTTGCAGGTTCCCTCCCTAATGGAGTGACTCCCTGGTCAGGGCATATAGAAGAAACCACCAATGAATGCATAAATAAGGGATCAACAAATTGATGCTTCTCTCTCTCTCCCCCACTTCATCTCTTCTCTCTAAAAAATCAATTTAAAAAAATCAAGTCTTTCTGCCTAGAGAATTAGTTTACTTAAGGCTACACCTATATAGTGCAAAGGGATTTATTAAGATTTCAGAGGTGTCACCAACTAATATGAAAAACCAGAGAAGTGTTGCAAGGGACTGTCATACTAAAAAGATCTTCAAACTACAAAATTTATCACAGCCTCATAACCATAGCCAGTTCTGGCCACCTGTGAATTCTAAAAGGTAAGTCATCTGCAATCATTTTCAACACATCAAAACTAGCATAGTGTTTGTCACACCACACGTTTAATAAATGTCCACTTAATGAATGATGTAATACTACATTTGTGTAAGAAAGTCCAATGCCAATTCTACATGTCAGGTTTTCACTATAATCTTTACTTACCTGTTATCTAATTTTATTTCAAATTCTAGATTCTAGCCCTAACCGGTTTGGCTCAGTGGATAGAGCAGAGGCCTGCGGACTGAGGGGTCCCAGGTTGGATTCCAGTCAGGGGCATGTGCCTTGGTTGTGGGCACGTCCCCAGTGGGGGGTGTGCACGAGGCAGCTGATCGATGTTTCTCTCTCATTGATGTTTCTAACTCTCTATCCCTCTTCCTTCCTCTCTGTGAAAAATCAATAAAATATATTTTTAAAAAAATTCTAGATTCTAAAACATTTCCTTAAAATTTTTTTATCAATACAAAAACTTCAACTGTAGTTGAAATCATAAGGCTGAAAGATACTAGAAACCATCTGACCTAACTACCTCCTGTTTCAAATGGTGAAACTGAAACGGATGGAATATATTGAAGGCCACACAGCTCTTCATTGTCAGAAGTGGAATTAAAATACAGATGGTCTTTTACCTTTTAGTCTTTTTCTTATTATACTACAGTTGCCTTCTCTGTTCCTTTTCAAACGCCTACTACTTTTAAAGTATCCTTATCCATAAAATGCGAACTGCATCAGAATAAAATTTAGAAATCTACAAATTTCTCATGGAACAACTATAAGTATTAACTTATGCAACAAAAGTCACCAACTAGTCCTGGCCAAGTAGCTTGGTTGGTTAGAGCATTGTCCCAATCCCTGGTCAAAATAATATCCTGCCATAGACACACACATACAAGAATTAACCAATGAATGCATAAATAAGTGTAATAAATCAATGATTCCCTCTCTCTCCCTTCCTCTCTGAAATCAATAAAAATATATTTAATAAATATATAAATCTTATTAAAATGACCCTTAAATTCACATTTGCAAGTCGTTAAACAGTTCTATAAAATCTTTTTCTAGAATAAAACTTTGAGGGTAAAAATGCATATATCAAAAGAATTTGTTTTAACATCTAAACTAATAAAAGCGAAATAGTAAAATTAACCGTTTCTTCGGGACGCCCAACAGCCAATCAGAACAATGGTATACAAATTAGCCCAGCCAAGATGGTGGAGGCCCGGGCTGGCAATGGAGCAATCGCGCCAGCGCACGCAAGGGCGGAGGCCTGGCCTCCGCCCTTGCATGCTCTGGCGGTCAGTTCCGGACAGTGGTGGTGGCTGCAGGGCCGGGCGGCCGCCCAGGCCCCCGGTTCTGCGGCTGGGGCTGGCAATAGAGAGATGGGGCTGGCAATAGAGAGATGGGGCTGGGAATAGAGAGATCGTGCTGGCCCACGCACAGGTGGAGGCCGATTCAGGGCAGTGGCGGTTGGCAGCAGGGCCAGGAGCTGGCTGCCCAGGCCCCGGCCCTGCAGCCTGGGCCTGGGAATAGAGCGATCGCGCCAGTGGTTGGTTCTGGGCAGCCTTGGGTGAGAGCCGGCCCGGCCTTCAGCTGGGGCTGGCAATAGAGCAATCGTGCCCAAGGTGGTTCCAGACAGCGGTGAGCAGCCACAAGGCCGGGAGCTGGCAGCCCAGCCCGGCCCTGTGAGGCCTGGGAATAGAGCAATTGGGCCCACGCGACCTCAGAGGCTCAGTGGCGGGGGCTTGAGGTAGGTACCCCCTCGGGGTCATGCCCGAGCATCCTCTGCCCCCGCGCAGAGCCTCTGCCACAGGTCCAGCCACCTGCCTCCATCCTGGGGGCCTCCATGGGGCGTGTGTGAGCGTGTGCCTGGCTCCACCCCCGTGTGTCTGCTCAGCAGTATGGCCCCCCCAAGGGACCATGCACCAGCATCCACCCTCTGGCCTGCCACCCAGCTCTGCACCAGGTGTGTCCCCTCAGTGGTGGAGGCCCACCAGGTATGTGCAATGGTAGGCCACCCGGCTGGAAACGTCCACGCCTGCACTCACGAGCCATCCCACCCCCCAGTGCACGAACCCTGAGGGGGCTGTGGCCAGCCTGAAAACAGCCCTCAGCCCCTCACCCAGACTGGCCATGTATGCCAGCAGGTGGACATCCCCCCCCCCAGGGGTCCCAGACTGTGAGAGGGCACAGGCCAGGATGAGGGACCCCCTCCTCCCCTCGCCGAGTGCACAAATTTTTGTGCACCGGGCCCCTAGTTAGCATATAAAGAAGCACCCTAGTTAGCATATAAACAAGCTAGTTAGAAAATTTTAGTAGAGGTGTTGTGTGTGGAAGAAGTCATATAGCAGAACCAGATCCCTGTATACAATTTAAAAATTAAGTATTTATTCTTCTAGGAATCTTCTCAAAGACTCATATAAAAGAATTCCTTACCACAGTGAGCACTAGATAAACTGTATCAGTCACAGAAAGAAAAAAAATGATGATAATGCAAGGAGAAATGGGCTTTTACACCGGAGTTTTGTGAGATCACAAAGAAGGGGTCAATACACCAACGTCTTGCTAAGTATGTGCCATAACAACAATGCATACTGTTAATGTTCAACTGTGTAGTCTTCTATACCTCTTCCTTCCTTTTCATTATACAACTTTGAGTATTGTTTTCTCCCAATATTCTCTATCCCCCATCCAAAATTAGCCAAAACCCTGAACCACCAGGTTTCAAAGCCAGGATTAATATAAGGAACTGTCTTTGTAGATTTTCCAACAGCAGTGGTAAAAGAGAAGATACTAGGGGTCTTTCTTGGCATGTTTATAAACTTAGCAACTATTCAGAAGCAGCAAACGTTGCCTATGGCACATTCCAGTCTGTGGCTTGCCATATTTAAAAGATATTTTATCTGTATTTATTAATGTCCATCTTCTCATATCCCGTAAGTAAAAGAAGAACAACAGAAAACAGAATCTAGGATTCCCACTTGCAAAATTCAGTCTGCAGGGAATATGCAGTTTTAGATCTCTTTAAGGTCTTCTACTTCCCGGGAAAAAGTGAGGAATCCGAAGAACCTGCTTTATAAACTCTCCTGCCACCCCCAAACAACAGTAACAGATGCAGCATTCTGAGCAACACAGCTAAAAGCAGCATGGAGTAAGTATATGATATATGCCTCATATATACACTCAAGGGAAACTGAAGGGCAAAGCTATCCCAGGCATAGAGGCTTAAACTCAGGGCTACCGTACCTCACTGCTACATTATCCTGGACTCTCTGAAATTACTCTTTCCTGGAGTGAGCTTCAAGATCTTAAAGTAACACCACGTAAACCCAATCCACACCAGGATATGGTGCCATCAGGTCGGCTAGTTCCAAAACAGTAGTAGTGCTATGCAGCCAATGATTCCTAGGAATACAGACAAGTTAAAATTACACTGGCAGCAGCACTGGCTCTTCTCTCACCCTCTGCTGTTACTATACCTCCTTTTGCTAAATCTGCCTCTGAGTTTAGACAGGAGCTGGATGGTTCATAATGACCCAGCAGCTGCAGCTGAGCAATACTCAGGCTAATTGTGGCGCTGAAGCAGCTGAGAGGAAGAAAAGCGGTAATACATACCCCGCATAGACACACACAAACTGCCGTACACACTACCAATAAGATAACAAAATACTTTAATAGGAACAGATTATTTCCTTTAAAAAAAGGCAGTTATACCTTGCTAGAGGAACTTGTATTTTGTATTATAGACCTATTTAAATGTGAACTGAAGATGACCTAAGCCATGTAGGGTTAACAATGGAAGATCTTAACTAAAACTTCCTGTAAATATCATGTAACAAAGCCAGCACCACAAACATCACCTTCATAACATGACTGAAAGTTCCTATGATATAAGAATTTGGCACAGATGTGATCCCTTCTTTAACTCTACATTACAAAACGCCAACAACTAAAAGCTATCAACAACTAAAAGAGCAAGCCTTACATAAAACAAGTAGCATAAAGCAATGATTCTCAGCATTTTTGAAACTCCAATGCCATACTGTAATTTGCTTTCTTTTGAAACAAAACATACTCCTTTAGGTGTTATAGGACACATCTTCATTTAACTTAAGTAAACACATATTTTATGCTCAGAATTTCATGACATCCTTAAGAGTATCAAAACTACGAATATTAAAACTGATCTGAAGTATTACTATTCCAGAAAACTGAATATGGATAAAAGTCAAGACTTTACCTTGATACCATAGTTAATTCTGAGTTCTACTGTTATGTTAATATAATTTTGTAAAATAAAGTGTATTTAATACTTAATGACCCAACAGTATCCATTAGTTTAGTAAACATATTTTGATACCTACTAATTGTCACATATAAAAGCTGAAGAGAATTTAAAATTAGTAAAAAACCTGGTGTCTTCTCTCAAAATATTAACATGTTATTTATATGTCAAAGAAGTTGAATGCACTAGCTGGATATAATAATTATTACTTAATAAGTCTAAACCTATTTGCAAAGGACAACTTAAGAGTATTCAAAAGTCAGTCACCAAATGTTAAGTCATTTATTTAAATACCATACATAAAATAGATTACACACAGGCTTCTTTAAAAAAGAAAAAAGTTTTATGTAAACTACAACACAGATACAGAAAAGCACACCGAACAAATGTATGGCTTAATGATTTATACTAAGGCCAACACCCTTGCAAACACCACCAGGTTAAAAGGACTTTGCCACCACTTAAGAAGCTGGGTCTCCAATCACAACTTCCTCCCTCCTCCCATACCCTTACTTTTGTAAAAATCACTTCCTTACAGGTTTTTAAAAATACATATAGATTTATCACCCAAGTTTGTATTCCTGGGCAAAGTTTAGTACTGCTCTTTTAAATTTTTTATGTTGGTATAATTAAGCTTCTTTTTAGCATAATGCTAGTAGAAACTAATGATGTCTACACTGAACATGAGATTGAGAGTTAAATATAAGAAAAATTATTCACATTAATAAAATACTATCTAAAAAGACACAGAGTTAAACTTTGCATAAACAAGTCTTATACCACGTGCTAGTAACATTTCTCTTATACTGGGTCATTGCTAGTCATTTAGAATATTTATTCTTCTAACACTACATACCATAAAAGAAATTTATTTGCATGGACAGTGACTTTAATTTGTTTGTTCTTTTGTTTTTGGTGATGAAACCAGGGAACAAACCAGGGATGCACAGACATTGATTTTGTAACTTGAGAATTTCCGGAATTAAAACACACACACACACACACACACACACACACAAGCTGAAACCATGTATTAACATTATACTTCAGTCATAAGACAAATTCCACCTATCCCAGGAAGATAGGTCAAAGCTGTAATTTCACTTTTGGTGGAACAGAAAGGATTCAATTTTGTGGTTTATGAAGTCAGCAAGAACATACTGCAAAATTAAAGCTAATGTAACATTATGGTGGCTATAGCAGACTACATACTTTAAGAGCCCTCCTACCTTTATTATTCGGAAAACATAGATACGAACTGTCTTGTATTCAGATTCAGATAAAAGGCAATTGGTTCTGTTTGTTTCAAATTTAGGACCCTAGGAATTGTCAGCCAGCATTCAAAATCTCCTCTGTGGTTTAGCTAATGTCCAAAAGTTAAAATGTAATTAAATTTCCTTTTTCTTAAATGTCAACTATGGCGGGGGTCTCATTCAAACAAAACAAGTGTATGGTTTAGAGAAAAACAACTGTCTTACAGAACAATACAGGAAAATCACACACGCCGTAGACAAGAGCCTTGGCTTCTAATCGAAGGCGCTCCGTCATTACCTCCCCATTCAAAACGTTTCCTGCCCACTGCGTGCCGAGCACTGCAGCTAGTTACGATACTAAATTTACCATGCTCGCCTTAAATGCCTAGGCAAGCGTGCCCACTTAGAATACTGTCCTCCGTGAGTCCTTAACATTAGACATTTAACTGGATGGTTTCCACCAGTGCCTTAGAATTACCAAGGCACCGTTAGGACTGTCACCCTCCAGTTACGACACACACATGGACTATAATCACATACATGCATATGTGAAAGCACCCATGTGAACACACGCCGGCGGAGCATACATACACATCAGAAGCCGCATGAACATCTAGTTTGGATTTCACCCGAGGCTTTTCATTTAATTTGTAAGTGAGTGGTTCATGTATTATTCCAAACCTGTTTCGATTAATTACGCGGAAAATAACCAAACCCAAACTCCGCCGTTATCTCACTTCACTACAAAAGAAGATTAAGGCGGTCCCTGCGTCGGGCTTGATTTCCGAGGAGCTTCTGAAAGCAACGCTGCCCTGCCCCAGGAAAGCCAAAGCTGGAAGCAATTATCCAGGAGGAAAACACACTTTAAGACAAAATTTTCTGGACCCTGTGGACAGAGGAGACGGAGAGGCATACGACGGTCCAAGTGCAAGCGGAATGGCATGTGTCCCAGCCCCCGACACACCACAAAGGGAAACTTTAACATGTTGTGGTTTTCAATCAAACCCGGCGCAGCGAGAGGCTCCCCCGCGCGCCCCGCACACACCCTCGTCGGCTCGGCTCTCCCGGCACCGCCGCCGCGGGCGCAGGTCAGCACCCAGACCCCGGCCTCGGGGCGCCACCCCCGCCGCCCCTCCTGGGCACGAGCCAACACACACTCGGCCGGGCGGCCCACACGACCTTCCGGGCGCGGGACAGGGGGTCCCGGCGTTCCCAGCACCTGACGTCGGACTCGGGTGGGGACGGGACGGGACGGACCGCTCGGTGCGGAGGCCGAGGCTAGGGGCGAGCAGGTAGCGTCGGGGAGGAGACACGCCCGCCGGACAGGCCGGGCCGGGGGAGGGGAGAAGTTTCTCCGCAACTTCCCGACTCGGAGCCGGCGGGGGCGGGGAGCGGCGGCGCCTCCGGGCGCGGGCGGGCGGGCGTGCGTGCGCCGGGGCCTACACTGCCCGGCCGGGGTCGGCCGCCGCCGCCGCCTGCGGGGCCTCGTCCGGTCCTCACCTGCCCTCCGGTCGTGCTCGCATGGGTCGCTGCTCCGGGGGCTCCGCTGGAGGGGAGGGGGCGGCGGGCGGAGGCGAGGCCCACGGGCCCGCTCCCTCCTTCCACCTCCTGGTCCCGGCGCCCGGCGGCAGCGACGACAGCGCGGCCGACCCCAGACTTGTTACTTCAGGAGGAGGGAATTCCGGGCCCCCGCCCCTCGCGCTCCCGCTCCATCTCCGCTCCGCGCGGCGCCCGCCCCGCTGCTGGCGCCGCCCCTCGGCGGGGGCGGGGCGGGGGGCAGCAGCCACCTGCGCGCGGCCGCCCGCGACCGGAACTCGCGCCGCGCCCACCGGGCTCCCGCGGCCCCTGCCTTCCGGCGCCGGCGCGGAGCCCCGCGGGCCGCGAACCTGCTCCGCCGCGGGCCTCCCGGGTGGCGAGTCGGAGTCGCCGATCCCGACCCAACATGGCGGCGGGGTCCGCGGCGGGTTCCCGCGGGGGGCGTGCAGGGGAGGCCCTGTGCACGCGGAGAGCCGACCCGCCGCGGAGGCGGAGACGGAGCCGGGGCGCAGAGCCCGTCCGCTCCGCCTCCCTCCGTCCCCTCGCCCGGGTCTCGAGGTGCGCGGGCTCCGGGGCTCTGCTTGCGGGGAGGGCCGGGCTGAGGGTTGGTGGACGGTTGGCCCTCGGGGCCGTGCTCCCGCGCTCACCGGTGGGTGGTGGAAGCCCGGCCCCGCGGGGCGCCCCGAGAGCCTCGTCCCCGGCGGGTCGCCGTCCAGCCCCTCGCGCCGCGCCTCCTCGGAGCCCGGCCCGCGCGCTTCCTGGGCCGTCGGTCGAACCGGAGCGGAGTTTGGTCGGCGACTCTGCGGCGAGGAGACCCCTGGCTCAGCCGGGGGCGGGATCCTGGCAGCGTCCCAGGGAGGGAGCGGGGGACACTGAGGCTGCGGCCCCGAGAGGGCGGCCGGCAGACCTGGACTCGAGAGCTTGTTTTGTTTTTGTTTCTGCCTCGTATCCAGTCGCTGGAGAAGGGAGAGGATCCAAGAGGAAATGGGATAAAGATGAGGGTTAGTCAAGGTCGGGATGGGCTGCGTAGCGAGGCTTTTCGGGTGAAATCACTTCTTGCCCCGTCACGCTCTGAGATTAAGTTCCTCTTTGTGTGTTTCCTCTTTGGTGTGGTCATCCACACTGTTAATGTGGGATGGTTGGTTTCCTTTGTGGTTTTTCGCGAAATTCAGTCATCTTCCACAGGTAAGAAATAGTGCAATCAAGTGCCAGCACCCTGGTGTTCCGGGGGCTCGGGAGGCGCGGGGAAGGAAGGTCGGGAAATGCTGCTTCTGCGCTCCGCCCGCCGCAGGCCTGGGCTTTCACGCCACGGGGACGGTGCACATGGCAGGGGACGGTGCTTTATTTGGTTTCACTACGAACACTTCATTTGCCATTGACTGTCGCAGGCGTGACAATTTCCATGGAGGTTATATTCAGGGTTTGGTTTTGTTTTTGTAACTGGAAAATAAATTCCTTGAGTTGTTTCTTTTCTAAACTAATACATAAAAATAGAGATAATAGTTTTGTTGTTCTAAACTTTCAGCCTCAAAAAGTCAACTCTAAAATGCTAGTTAACTCTAGTCTATCCCAGATTAAGGGATAAAGTGGCTTTGAAGATATCCCGTGTGTTGTTTTAAAGGTGAGAGAGTGTCAAATCTCTCCTACCTGTTATTGATTATATTAAGTTACCATGAACTTTTCTTCTCTCCACCCTCATTTTGATTGTTTTTATTACTTTATTCCCTGTTTTCTTTTTCTTTCTTTTTTTGTGTGGATATTCATCATGCAATCCCAAGCTTCAGTCTGTAAATCTTCAACTCAGTGGGTCACCAAGGAACAAAACACAAAAAACTAGAGAAAGAATCTTAAAACCTCACTGAGTTTGGTGGAATAGAAATGTTTTTAAGTGGAAATCTCTTCATTCGTGAAATGGACAAAAGAAGCAAATCTATATGCGCCACATAACCTAGAGGTGTGGCAGGTACGGGTTAAAGAATGATAAGGACCTAGGTCTTGGAATTCCTGGAAGAATCAGCTGGACGAAGAACGCAGGAGAAAAATTGAAGCAAAGTGAATGAAATATGTTGTTCCTACAAAAGTGAAGTGCATTATTTTAATGCTTTTCAATTTTTTGAAAGTTTAAAAAATTTGCAGTGTAGTTGGGGCTTGCTTACTCTAATCCTGGAACATGTGATTTTGCCAGGAAATGTTTGTGTTTAGGATAACCCTCTCCTACCAGCTGTCAGTAATCTGCTGCTTTCATCGCTGAGGCTACGATGATTTTCTCTTCCTGGTAACTAGAACGTCTGCAGTCCTGCACAGGGTGCATGCACTGGTCTTTACTCCTTGATGACTATCCGACCCCAAGCATGCCTTCCACCCCACTGTGCTAACCACTCAAAGCCTGGATCTCCTCGCTCCATTCAGGACCTGAAGTAATTTACACCACTGTAGCCTTGCCTCCTCCACCTGCCAAAACTGCTGGTAATCCGGTTCCGAGGAACTTGAGGACCCCTCTAAGTCAAGATTTGGAGGATCAGGCAAAAGGAAAGTATTCATCCTGGAATGTTAGGCTCATTGTGTCAAGCTTAGTGGAGAGGTACAGTAACCCATTAATTTCTGAATGTTCCCGATGCCTTCATTGCCTTAAGGGCTGGTGCTTGTGTATTGCAGTTTACTTCCCCCTCAACTGGGCTGTCTAGCAACCAATTCATTGGCTGTATAAGGACATCCTACAGTGTATACATGTAACAAATGGCAATCTGACATGAGCCCATCTCTTTGCTCTTTTTTGTTGCACTCTGTAGTTTGTTTTCTAATATATTTTATTGATTTTTTTACAGAGAGGAAGGGAGAAGGATAGAGAGTTAGAAACATCAATGAGAGAGAAACATCGATCAGCTGCCCTCTGCACACCCCCTGCTGGGGATGTGCCGGCAACCAAGGTACATGCCCTTGACCAGAATCGAACCTGGGACCCTTGAGTCCACAGGCCGTGGCTCTATCCACTGAGCCAAACCGGTCAGGGCATTGCACTCTGTAGTTTTTAGCTTCATGGCCATCTGGTCTACAATCTTAGAATTTCACCTGTGCTTATGCCTTCCTAGCTCCAGGACTACTTTTTCAAAGTCTAGTCGTTCATCTCTTCAGTTCTTTCTGCTTCTTCTGTAATTTGATCCCAGCCCTATTATATCTAACAAAGTTCTCGATTTCAGGGCTCAGTTCTTCAGGTGTCTATTTGTCTATTCCTAGGTAACCTTTTCCATCAATTCAAACTTTCGTACTCTCCATGTGGTTTCTCACTCTGTTCTGGGACAGAAGTTTCTAAGCTGGATGGTACTTTGCACCTTCTCACATGCCCTCTGTCTAGCAGGTTAGAACATGCAATGGATACCTTTTGAGGGTGTTTGTTTAACCCAAGTTCCTCTTTGAGAATTGGTCCTCTAACAGTAGCTGGACTACAGCACTCTGAGCTGAGTATTGCTACCCTCCGGATTTTGAATATTGAGGGAGTGACCATATTATTCCTGGTGGTAGGGTAGAGTTGAGAGGCCAGTGGCAGAAGGTGAGTGTTTAGGCCAGAGAAGTCCAGTAGTAGAAGGCAACAAGTGTTCTGTGTTGGTGGTGCCTGTGTCCCAGCAGACCATCCCTGTGGCAGAACCTGAACTCCACCTCCCCTTCCTTGGTTCCTGCTCCACCAAACTTCCTGTCAATTCTCTGAACTCGTTTTTTTTTCAGTTTGAATTTAGTAAAGACTATCTCTTTTCTTTACAGATGAGAACCACTACTTAGTTCCCACTTCTTACTTGTACTCCTGATAGTCAACACAGGTGACCCCTGCACAGAGTAGGGGTAACTATGGGGTAGGGGGACCAGTTTTTACAGAGAGAATGAAGCAGATGCACAGCAAGAAGCAAGGATGTGAGATGATGGGACCCCCCAGTGCTGAGACTCCAGTTGCCTTGAGCCACATGTAAGACTCCAAAACTAAAACAGAGCTGGCAAGTCAGTCCCCCTGTTACTAAATTCAAGGGATTTGTTGCTTGGGATGTTCTATTCAAGAATGAGACATGGTTGTCACAAGGTAGTTTTGTTTATTTGCAACAAGTAAAGGAAACGGGATTCATACCCAAAACTGTCTCTTAGAATGGAGGTTCAGCCATTCCTCAAACACTATTTGGCTAATTACACTTTGATTTCTTCTTTGCAATTGGCCACCCTTACCTTGTTTATTTTCTGTAGAGCTTATCCTGTTTACATCCACATCTACAAAATACTGTGCTACATTTTTAACATTTAGCAAAAATAGCATTTAGTAAGAATTGACCACACTTGGAGACATTTGTCTTATGTAACGCCTCTGCCTCCCCATGGTAGACATTGCATTTAGATCACAGCATAGTACACACTCTTTCTCCCAGAGCAACTGACTTAATCCTCAGAATTCCCAGTACAACAATTCAGCCAGCAATATGTAAAATTGGTTTTATAGTGCCCATCAGTAGATGAGTGGCTGAAAATGCTATCGTACATTTATCCCATGAAATATTATGCAGCAGTACAAAAGAAGGATCGCTTACCCTTTGTGACAGCATGGAGCGACCTGGAGAGTATTATGCTAAGCAAATAAGCTAGTCAGAGAAAGACAAGTATCACATGATCTCACTCACATGAAATTTAATGAACAAAATAAACTGGTGAACAAAATAGATCTAGAGACGTAGAAGCATAGAACAGACTGGAATCTCAGGGAAGGCAGGGGAGGGTGGGTGGGAAATGATCAACCAAAGAGCTTAAATGAATACTAAAGGCCCAGTGCACGAATTACTGCACAGGTGGGGTCCCTCAGCCTGGCTGATGATCAGGGCCAGCCGGCCGGGTGGAGGGACTGCAGGAGGTTGGTCAGCCAGGGGAGTTGGCTGGGGGAGTGCACTGACCACCAGGGGGGCAGCTCCTGCATTGAGAGCCTGCCCCCTGGTGGTCAGTGTGCATCATAGCAACCAGTCGTTTGGTCACTTAAGCTTTTGTATATACAGATGTGCATAATTTATGGACACAGGCAATAGAGTGATGAAGGACTGGGACAAGCAGGAGGGGCAGATTAGAAGGGTTAATGGGGGGTGGGGAAGAGGACATATATAATACTTTCAACAATAAACATTTTTAAAAAACAAGTTGCCTTTAAACAGAAAGACACACAAAACAGGGTTATGTATAGGTCTGTGTCAAAACTGATTAGAGGCTCCCAGGAAACTAACCCTGTGTTTTCTCTAGGACCAGTGGCTCAGTATTTGCTAATTCCATGTTTGTAGTGAATTTATAAAACAACTACCATGAATAATAAGAAGCAGTTGTATGTCATTAAAAAAAAATATACTAACATTCTCTGTCATTTAATAATTGGCAAAACAGTTGTTGCACTAAGTACAGACAGCCAAATGCATTTTGACGCAGCTTTCAGTTAATTGTAATAAACGTTTGCTAACTACAATGGTCGGATAATGTACAAATACAATGAAATGCACCCCTGCTTTAAACTGCTTTATACCAAAAATATCTACTCTAATAAAAGTAATATGCAAATTGACCATCACTCCAAGACACCTAAGCCACGCCCACCAGCCAGTCAGAGCGGCTATATGCAAATTAATCCAGCCAAGATGAAGGCCAACAGCCACGGAGCTAGATCAAACAGGACGCTTCCATTGCACCAGGAGTAAACTGTCTGCCTAGGCTGGCTGGGCCTCTCTGCTCAAGGCAACATAGTTTCAATTATAGAAGCCACAGAGCTGAAGCAAACAGGAGGTTTCCGTTGCACCTGCGATGGAGGAAACTGCCTAGGCCGGCTGGGCCTCTACTAAGGCAACATTGTTTCAATTATAGAAGCCATGGAGCTGAAGCCAAAGGAGACTTCGTTACCTGCCTAGGCCTCAGCTTAAAGCAACAGTGTTTCAATTATAGAAGATAAATAAACCCCAGAAACCTGATTCCAGCCAGCCTCACTGGGACGTTGGGTCAATGGGAGCTGTGGGCAGCCTGAAAATGGCCCTCAGCCCCACACCCAGGCTGGCTAGGCACCCCAGTAGGGACCCAAAACCTGAAGGGGCTGTGGGCAGCCTGAAAACAGTCCTCAGCTTGTCACCCAGGCTTGCCACACCCCAATGGGTGAGGGTCCACACTGGGGGTTTTGGCCAGCCTGCAAACAGCCATCAGCCCCTCTCCCAGGCTGGCCAGGTATGCCAGCAGGTGGACATCCCCTGAGGGGTCCCAGACTGCAAGAGGGCACAGGCCAGGCTGAGGGACCTCCCAAGTGCACAAATTTTTGTGCACTGGGTCCCTAGTAAATAAATGAGAACATAATCACAAAAGTTATTACAAAGAGAAAAACTTTAGATAGAGGGAGAAAGGCTTCATAAAGAGCAATCAGCCCTAGCCGCTTTGGCTCAGTGAATAGAGAATCATCCTGCGGACAGAAGGGTCCTAGGTTCAATTCCTGTCCAGGGCACATGCCTAGGTTGTGGGCTTGATCCCCAATAGGGAACATGCAGGAGGCAGCCAATCAATGATTGTCTCTCATCATTGATGTTTCTAGCTCTCCCTCTCCAAAATCAATAAAAATATATCCTATCTAATAAAGAGGGAATATGCTAATTGATCCTCACACTGTTGCAAAGATGGCAGTGCTCACAGCCAATAGGAAGGAATATGCTAATTGACTTCCCACCCTCAAAGATGACAGCACCCACAGCCAATAGGAAGGAATGTGCTAATTGACTTCCCACCCTCAACGATGGTGGTGCCCACAGCCACAAGATGGCAGCACCCAGTCTCAGCCCTGCCAGGGCAGCAGGCACCTGTCAAGGCAAGGCCCACCCCCAAATGGGCCCAGCTGCTCCGCATGCCTGCCTCCGGATTCCCCCAGTCCCTCAACACCCCAGGTGCCCAGGGCCAGCCTGAGGTGCAGGCAAGCTCGGATGGCGGTTGCTTAACCACCCAGGGCTGCCCAAGGCTTGTACTGCCAGCAGTGGCAGCAACAGAGGTATGATGGGGGTGTCGCCTTCCCCTGATCGTTGGGTCACCTCCCACCCCTGAGGGTTCTTAGACTGTGAGGGTGCAGGCCGGGCTGAGGGATCCCCACCTCCAGTGCATGAATTTTCATGCACCGGGCCTCTAGTGTATATATAAAAATGAGCAATCAGCCATATAATTTCTTTGTCTGGATTACTAATATATCTAATCTGATCAGTACAGTCAATGAACTGTAACCAGGATTCTATGCAAGGCACTTTACTCATATTACCTTATCATCACAACTCTATAAGATTAAAAAATAAATAAAATAAGTTTGGTCTTATATGTTGAGACCCATTTGATATCTCTGCTCTATAGCTTTGTAATTTCTGCCCAAGACACTATTTACAATTCCTGTAGTCATTGCCAAGTATTTGGCCTTCACTTTTCTGATATATTAAACTGATATGTGGTCATAATACGTCAGTGTCTCTGACATTGAGTTTAAACACCACTAAAATTGCTATCAGATTGCTACTTCCTGGAAATCTTTACAACTAGGTTATGAAAAGTAGAACATAACTTTGCTTGAAGGCAAGAAGTTAAAGTTAGAATGTTTACCTACATCAAAGATTTAGAAAAGAAACTGTAAATTAGTCATGCTCTTACCTTTTAAAGTAACTGATGCCGGATCCTGAAATATAAACGGTTGGTATTAAAGAACTTTTTTATTATATTCTGCAGGCTAACATTGTGGGTGGGGTTTAAAGGAATGTGTTTAGAATAAATATAGGCTTTTAAAAACCCATTTTCCTTTTTCAAGCTAAACCTATTTGTGTTTTCAGTGGCATGGATAACTATTTTTATGTAGATCATTATTATTATTATTCAATGATATAAGTCACATTTGTGTTTAAGCGAACTAAAATCTGAATAGGTTTTACTATGTGGTATAAGCCATAATGCATTTAACTCTTTAGCAGTATGTATTTATGTTTCTTTGACTGTATAAGAACAGGTCTTTTTTGTTTGTTTGTTTTAACCAGTTTGGCTCAGTGGATAGAGCGTCAGCCTGCGGACTGAAAGGTCCCAGGTTCGATTCCGGTTAAGGGCATGTACCGTGGTAGCGGGGACATCCCCGGTAGGAGATGTGCAGGAGGCAGCTGATCGATGTTTCTAGCTCTCTATCCCTCTCCCTTACTCTCTGTAAAAAATCAATAAAAAATATTTTTAAAAAAGAACAGGTCTTTTGATTACTTGAAATAGCTACCTGATTTTTCTTCATTCTAAGGGAATAATATAGCAAAATTAACATAAGATTCATGCTTTGATGGAACATTTTAGGTCATCTGAAAAAATAAGATTAGCAATACAGAACTAGGATCGACAGCAATGGCTATCTTTTCTTGAGCCTTCACATTTCAAGTGCTTTACCTACATCATTTAGTAAATCCTCATAATAAGCCTGGGATTGGTAATACTATCCCCATTTACAGATTGGATTCCTCAAGGCTTGGATAGGTTACGTACTGAAAGTCATTGTGACTACAGGAAAGACATTATTTTGAAAAGTTATTTCAATGGCCATGTGGAACAGCATTTATTTGTACAAATTCTGGAATCATTAAAATTAATAAATTGCCTTATAATCAGGAATACATAAAAAATGCGAATTTCTAAAAATGTATACAAAAGTGTTTATTTTATAATTTATATTCCTAAAAAGGAGTTGCAGCAAACTTAAAAAAGATATATGAGATACGCACATTTGGCTGCTTGCTGGTATGAAAGCCAAACTGGAGACAGGTGCTGGCACAAAGAGAAAGAGGTATGTAGCCTGGAGAATGGTAGACTCCTGTATCAAAGACCATCCCCACTTCCTGCCCAAGCACATGGTTCTTATAGGGATAAGGAAGAGAGGGTGTTTTTTTTTTTTTTTTAATCCAATTATCTTGTTTGCTCGGGTCCTATCCATTCATTTTTCTAGCTTTGGGCTCCTGGGGTCCTATCCATGTATCTTTCTAGCTTTTGGTGGGCTCAGTGTAAGAACCTTCCCCTGTGCCCCCTTGGCCATAGGGGAGGCTCTCTGGCATTCTGCCTGACTGTCTACAGCAAGCATGTCAACCTCATGGCTCATGGGCCGCATGTGGCCCACAACGAATATTTTTGCGGCCTAGCCAATATAATGGTGTGAGCAGTTATTTACAATTACGAAAAGAAATAAGTCTCCTTTCAGATCCAGATTTTCTGATATTCACCTTGGGTCAGTTTTTTTTTTAAATATATTTTATTGGTTTTTTTTACAGAGAGGAAGGGAGAGGTGTAGAGAGCTAGAAACATTAATGAGAATCGATCAACTGCCTCCTGTACACCTCCTACTGGGGGTGTGCCCACAACCAAGGTACATGCCCTTGACCGGAATTGAACCTGGGACCTTTCAGTCCGCAGGCCGACGCTCTATCCACTGAGCCAAACCGGTTAGGGCACCTTGGGTCAGTTTTAAAAGTAATCATTGTGAACAAGATTTTCCCCGAAGTATACTAGCAGAGAAGAGATGCCAAGTGTCAGGAGGAACACATTAATTTTATCATTGTTCTTGTTATTTTATACTACACTTTTTGAAATAAACCTATATCTCTATGAAAATTGAAGCTTTTGTTTTATTGTGGCCCAGATAAACTTAAACCTTGTTTATTTGGCCCGTGCTAGCCTTTAAGTTTGACATGCTTGTTCTACAGTAATTTGACTAGGCTAAAAATAATTAATTTTTAAAAACCCAGAAAATATTAAATATAACACCCTGGAGATTAGAATATGGCATCTATCAAGTCAGTCTTTCAATGACACCCTCCCTAATACATGGTCTTTACACAAAGACCAAATATCTGAGAAATGACTATGCATATGTACAACCTTACTGAATAAAACGTATCTAAGTCAATTAGGTAATCATAGTTAAGCCTTCCATGGTAACCATAAGTCAGTGATTATAATCAGTTAATAACTCAACACTAGGTAAGGTGATTTAATATTTTTATTTTTATTCATCAAGTATTTATTAGTCATTTGAAATGTGTCAGCCACTTCCTAGGCATATGAGTCACTTTGGAGAACAAAACAGAAATTCCCTGCCCTCCTTAAACTTACATTTTAGTGGGAGAGACAATGAATGGAATATAGGGAAGTTATAAAGTGTGTTCTAAGTAGAGAAGTACTATGAAATATATGTACGGACACCAAGGAAGCTTCTGGTGTGGAGGAAACACGTCTGAAAGCAGTCCTCTGGTGGACCTCAAGTGGCGGTGGTGGGTGGATGACTGGCGGTAGTGTCTCTGGCACATAGAACACACATAGAGCTTCTCTCCCATGTGGATTCTCTCATGAGCAAGAAGCTTGGTCTGTGGCTGAAGGACTTGGCACGTGTGCTGCACCTGAAAGGCTTCTCTCCTGCATGAATCTTCTGAGGAATGTGTAGTCTAAACTAAGGCCTGGAAGAAGCCTTTGTCACATGTGGCACAAATAAATGTTCTTTCATTTTATTGTTTTTTTTTCTGATGGATTTTTTTAAAGTTTTATTGATTTCAGAGAGAAAAAGGGAGAGAAAGATCTGCACACCCCCTACTGGGGATCAAGCCCATCACCCATGGTTCATGGGTCAATGCTCAACCACTGGGCCTCCCCAGTTGATGAACTTTTAATGGAGAAAATTGACTAAAACTCTGTCTGGGTAGTTGGTTAGAGCATCATTGCAATATGCCAAGGTTGCGGGTTTGATCCCCTGTCAGGACACATACAAGAATCAATCAATGAATGCATTAATTAACTGGAACAAATTGATGTTTAAAAACCACAGACCGGGAAGTTTGTTTTATGCTATGGTGATGAACTTTTAAAATTTATTTGAACTCTTGTTCAGAAAAATATTTAAGTTTCTCTTAGATAGCTTAAGAACCGATTGTCTAGCTGTGGATTTTATTTGCAAACCATGAAATTGAAAAAAAAAGTTTCCTTTTATAAAAGGCACCAGAATAAATAACTTCTTTAAACTTTTTTCTAAAGTCTCACATATTCTCTGTGAAAATTACCAGTGTTATTTCTTTTGAGATGATGAACTATACATCCAAAGAACAAAATATTCCCTGAGTTTGTTTAGAGTACATAAGGTCTGTTCCTAAATGTTTGCCATGTACCCTCAAGAATCTGGTAGAGTCTTAGCTGGTTTTGCTCAGTGGTAGAGCTCTGGCTGTGGACTTGGTCTTGGGTTCGATTCCGGTCAAGGGCACGTATCTCGGTTGCAGGCTCAATACAGTTGGGGCACCTGTGGGAGGCAACCAATGGTTGTGTCTCCCTCACATCGATATTTCTCTCTTTTGTCCCTCCTTTCTACTCTAAAAAAATCAATGTAAAAATATCCTTGGGTGAGGAGTAACAACAACAAATAATAATCTGGTAGACATTAAAAAACAAAACATACAGCCCTAGCTGGTATGGCTAAGTGGATAGAGTGTCTGCCTGTGCACTGAAGGGTCCCAGGTTCGATTCCAGTCAGGGGCACATGCCCGGGTTGCGGGCTCGATCCCCAGTGGGGGTGTGCAGGAGGCAGCCAATCAATGAGTCTCTCTCCTCATTGATGTTTCTATCTCTCTTTCCCTCTCTCTTCCTCTCTGAAATCAATAAAAAATATTAAAAATAAAAAAATAATTAACAAAAAATACAGAAATTTGTATATAATCTTGAGATGGTTAACAGCACAGAATTATGCAAAGTCCTAGCAATTGTATCACAAATTTGATCATTTGAACATATAAACACTTAGTAAACTTACCTTAATATAATCAGATTGAAAATCCACATAAAACTATGAAGTGGAAAGATCTTTGGCTTGGGAGTAAATATTAGTTCTGATTCTACTGCTAGTAGGTATTAGATTTCTTTTTAGGATGACAAAATGATTCTGTAATTAGTGGAATAGTATATATGTATATACACTTGCACATTACATTTTCTTTATTCATTCATCTGTCAGTGGACACTTATATGTTATTTCAATATTTTGACTATAATGATGCAATCAATATGAAGGTACAGATGTCCTTCAAGAGAGCAATTTCATTTCCTTCAGATAGATAAGCAGTGAGATTGCTGGATTATTTTGCTGTCCGAGGGAACTCCGTTGCTTGTGGGGTTCTTGGGGTACCGCATTTTCAGAAGCCCCCAGGGGAGGGTGAGGAATGGTAGAAGATTTTTTTGGTATGGCGTTACATTCCTCAGTTTCTAATGTCCTGTTTCCCCCCACCAATCATAGAAGAGGGGCAGCTGGGAGTTCAGCAAAGCCAGAAACAGGGCCACTGTCCAGAGTTTCTGTTCCATGTTGCAGCCAGATGTGGTTTAGCATTCAAGCCAGAATAAAGCCCATTAGTCCACGTGTGGATCCAACATAGCCGTGCCATGGGGGCACAGTGAGGCGCAACTCCCTGCAGCAGGCCTCACAGGAGCTACGAGAGGGTGGTTCCTTTGTCTAGAAGTTTATATATTCAGGTTTCTCTGGCTTGCGGTGGCCATGCCCATCCTGGTCACTGGCTTGCTTTCAAGTGAGATTGAAGGGCAATCGCCTTCTCACCTCACTCAGACCTACTGGGCTTGTGTCTGAACGGCTTCTCTCCAGTCCCTTTTTGCCTTCAGTCAGCAGGAAACAGACTTAGTGTTAAATGCAGTTTTTTGCAAAACTATATGAATGTCATGGCTACATTATTTGGTCTCCCCTTTCACTCCTATCCCGTAAAATAATAACCAGGTTGTTACAACAGCATCATTCCTCCCTGAGAAAAATAGGACTTCCTTATAATCCCACTAAAGGCCCGGTGCACGAGATTTGTGCATTGACGGGGGTGGGGGATGAGGGATTAGTCCCTCAGTCTGGCCTGCACCCTCTCGAGGTCCTGGCTCACCCAGTCCAGGACCCCTCACTCCTGACCAACCGCCTACAGCTGAGGTGGGAGAGGCTTCCGCTGCTCTGCTGGCCAGGCCAGCCATGAACTCGACTTCTGGCTGAGTGGTGGTCCCCCTGGGGAGTGCACTGACCACCAGGGGGCAGCTCCTGCATTGAGTGTCTTCTCCCTGGTGGTCAGTGTGCTCATTGTGACTGGTCCTTCCACCTTCAGTCAACTTGCATATTATGCTTTTATTGTATAGGATAGTGTTGTCGTGTGCACTATAGGTCCTTTTGTGGCAACATGAGGAAAGAATCCCAAATGCACACCTGTGGAGAAGTCTAAATGTGTTGTAAGATTTTATTATGAATCAAGGGGAATGAATATACCCCAGGGGACCAAGAGGGTGAGCAGACTCTAGAAGTACTGCCTCAAGGCTTTTGTTAATCCTCCGTATATCTTCTTGGTTTAGGTAAAGGACAAAGAACCTTTGAAATTATCCAACCCAAATACCTAACTTTGAGGGCTTGGGATGGGCTCTCTTCTCAGTAAATTCTATTGGGGTTTCATGCTCTCCATCCAACCCAATTGCCTTTCCCATGGTCCCCACCCTAGGCCCTACCCCTCTAATTCATCACCCTGATGCCCACTGCGCATGTGCCCCAGCAGAGGCATTCCTCCCCCATCTCCAGTTCAGGGCTTTTAGCATTTCTAAGGTTTCCTGTTGCATTCTGGATGGTGACAGCCCCCCCTAGAGTGTGTTAACGGGCCTGTTTATAGGTATGCGAGATGGAAATTCTGTTCTGTTACTTGTTTCTTCTTCCCAGTTTATGAAAATTACTTCATTCCCTTTTGCTTTCTTCCTTATGTTAATGATTCCAACTGCCTATACTGACAATATGATAGCTCTAATTTTAATTTCTGAGGAATTTCCATGCTGTTTACCAATTCACATTCCCACCAACAGTGCACAAGAGTCCCTTTTCTCCACATCCTTGCCAACAAGGTTATCTTGTCTTCTTGCTGATAGTTATCCTAACAGGTGTGAAGTACTATCTCACGGGGTTCTGATTTTCATTCTCTGATGATTAGTGATGTTGAACACCTTTTCACTAGGGCAGGGGGGTCATAATTCAATACAGCTGGTCCTGAGGTCAGCCATGGGGTCACTGGTCTGGTTTTGCTGCTTTTCTGGACCTGGAGCTGAAATACAACTGATGCCTAAATGTTATCTCTAGGGAGGAAAGGTCAGGGGATCCAAGCTGCAGACCTGCGATATGCTAGGGGAGAAAAAATCACCCTGGGGGCTAGGTCCCACCCTACAATTGTTCATTGCAAGGCGGTTGGGGCTTTCCACCCTTGTGACCTTCTGTACCTGGCCCATCATCCTTGCTCTTCCTACCACATATGAGCATAAAATATATTTTCATTGATTTGTATCTTCTTCAGTTTCTTTCATCAATGCCTTATTGTTTTCAATGTATAGATGTTTTACCTCCTTGATTAAATCTATTCCTAAATGTTTTATTGTTTTTATGCTATTGTAAAATGGGATTGTTTTCTTTATTTCTCCTTCAGATATTTTGTCAGTGCAACTAAATTTCATGTTGATTTTGTGTCCTGGGATTGGACAAAGAGTAAAATGGAGAGACACGAACTTCTTTTACATTGGTGAGTATAGAATAATTAATAACTAACATTTACAGCACACAGAGATGTTATTCAGGGGTTCTGTGGTCTTATGCTCTGTTGTGGTGGCTGTGCCCTAAGGGGCCTTGAAAAGGTGAATACTCTGATATTTCATAGGTCTGTTATCTCAGATGCAAAAAGAAATAGACAGTCTCACTTACAGTGAAGATTGACCTTTGTCAAAGAAGCTACACCTTAGGATGTGACTATCGCCCCCTCTCCGACTCATTTATAATTAGGAATTTTTATATTTATTTTTTAAAATATCTTTTCATTGATTTCTGAGAGGAAGGAAGAGGGAGAAAGAGGTAGAGACATCAGTGATGAGAGAAAAAATCATCAATTGGCTGACTCCCACTGGGGATCGAGCCTGCAACCCGGGCATGTGCCCTGACTGGGAATCAAACCGTGACCTCCTGGTTCATAGGTCGATGCTCAACCACTGAGTCACACTGGCCAGAAAGGAATTTTTGTCTAGACCACCCTATATGGTTACTGTCAGTCTCAGTTTGTAAGGCACATCATGCAGGCCTCCTCTGAGCTTGTCAGGTTTAGGATTTGGCCCCTTTTTCATCTACATTACATGATGAAGTACTTTTGCATATTTGTCATGAACAGAAAATATTTAATCTCAATTAGATGTTGATTAATTTCTTTATAATTATAAACAAATAATGTCAATCATTCTCATAATAACATTATAAGTGACTTATTTGTAACTTACTGGGCTAAGTTTACCACTTAGAAACTGAAAATATTTTTCACAAAAATTCTATTATGAGGTATGTACTTCATTGTGTCGTTTATGAAAAATCAGAACAATGAAACTGAGGAGAGAATGAAGAAACTTAATGGAGGTGCCCTAGCTGAGCTAACAAAATTACTTAAGTCAGAATGGGTTGAAACATGAATAAGTTTTGTTTCACCTTACCTGGCCTGAGAACTTAAGCTGTTGAACTTTTCAGTTGTGTATCAGTGCCTGAAATATGTATAAATCCTACAGATAGCACTCTGAAGACCTCGGGAAAGAATGTGCGTGTGTGCAGAACCCCCGACATCTGGAAGATCTCCTTCTCAGCTATTCCAGAAGCTAAGGTGCAGGACGGATTCTTCCCAGGAACGTACATTTTACTGTATGTGTTACCAGTTCGAGGAGGAAGACCCAGTTCTTGTCTTCTGGAAGAAAAGATTTCAATCAAGAGACAAAGTGCGCCAAGTGAGAATTTGTTGGCCACAGCAAAAATAGGTTTAGGACAGTGAAACAAGGAAGCAACAGGAGAGCCTAGCTGGGCTGAAGGTAAGAGTGCTGATTGATGCCAGAAGTAGAAGGTTTGTGCTGGGGTAGAGTAGGAGATAAAGGTGTCTGATAATTCAACATTTACAACTCTTGAGAACAAGAATTTTTCTCTGAAATGCCTCTAGCTCTCATTCTACTGAATTTTTAAGGGTGGGGTCTTTATCTTACCTACTCTGATATTTCCAGTGTCTCATACAGTGCTGAGTAGGGTATGTGGCCAAGCAGCTGTAACCAATGAGGGCTACATGGAGGGCTCTATGCCTTAGAACTCGCAGAAGATCAGCTCCATCCAACACGGTGACTAATTTTACCTATGGTAACCCCTAGCGTCATTGTAATACATTAGCGTAGTAAACAACACAGCCCACAGCTGCCGTGATCAGAAAGGAAAAGCCTATCTAAGAATGCACCTTGGCCAACAGATCTCTTCAGGGAAGTCTCCACCCTTGCCCTGGAAAAATCCTGAATATTCCTCCCCCTTATTGAATACCCTACCCCTCAATTAAGTCAGTCTGGATAAAGAGCAAATCCCACCAGGGAGGGGCTGCTCTGTCTGTGCAGTAGCCCCTCTGTCTCACTGCTTCACTAGTAAACTCCCTTTCACTTTAAGCTCTTTGCTGGCTGGTATTTGAATTATTTCCTGTGCAAAGCTAAGAACCCACAGTGGGTTGCAGATCTTCTGGCCCCCAGACCTCCAGAATGCCTACATCAGTAATTTCTGGGCCTGGCACAGAAAAGGCATTCTGTATTTGTTGAATGAATGAATGAGATTCATTCATTAAGTGAATTACTCAAGATTAAACAACTCCTAAGTGTTAGAGTTATGACTGGAATAAATTATTGTTTTTACCCTATTCAGACATGAACTATAAAATATTATAGAATCATAATTTCTCCATCCTCCTTAGCTTTTGGGTGGGCCTTAAGAAATTGGTATTAAGGCTTTCCAGAGAAACAGAATCGATAGGATGTGTGTGTGTGTAGATGAGAGAGAGAGAGAGAGAGACAGAGAGAGAGAGAGAGAGAGAGAGAGAGAGAGAGAGAGAGAGAGAGGTTGTACGTAATGTAATTATGGAGGCTGACAAGTCCCAAGTCCCAGGATGTGCGGTGTGAGTCTGAGTCAGGGAACTGCAGACTTAGAGGAGCCAACTGTGTAGTTCCAGTCTGAGTCCAAAAGTCTGAAAACCAGGAAGAGATGATGTTTCAGTTCCAGTTGTTCCGGTTCAAAGACAGAGGAAAGCCCATGTCCCAGTCTGAAGGTAGTCAGGCAAGAGGAATTCTCCTTTACTTGGGGAAGAGTCAACTTTTGTGTTCTATTCAGGCCTTCAACTGATTGAATGGGGTCCACCCACGTGAGGGAGGGCAATCTGCTTTACTCATTTAAATGTTAACCTCATCCAGAAACGGCCTCCTGGACTCACACCAGTTCTAAACAAGCACTCACCCACGTTCCTTTTGTTGAGATGGTGCAGCGTGCGGGTGAGGCACACCTTTGCTCAGGTTCAAATTCCAGTTCCCAGATCTATGAACCTGACAAGTTACTTTTCTTAGTGTCAGTTTCTTTCTCTATAAACTGGGAATAAAACTGGCTACTCTTTGTAAAAAAATAATATAAATGGAGCCACTTTAAAGTGGATCCAGAGCTGCCGTGCAGAAGAACTGACTTACACATCTCGTGCCTCAAACCTTTTAAAAGGGGGCAAAATGAACTTTGGTCTGGGCAGAAAGCAGCCCTGTGTCCAAAAAGAACTGTTTGAAAGGATAATAGGAAAGTAGACATTATAACCTAAGAACTAATGACTATGGTACTAAAAGTTAGGAACAACATGCTCCCTTTTGACCAGCATCGAACTTCCGTCGCAGGTGAACACTCTATCCACCGAGCCCAACCCTGTGGGCCACTCTTCTCTTTCTTACAAACACCCCTTGCCTTTGACCCTAATCAGAACACTTGGCTTTCTGCCTGAATCAGTGCTTCTCCAGTAGCTTTTTTTTCTTAATCTCAAAGAATGCCTGTTGCCTCTTTGGGTTATGTTTAGGTTATCATATCTAATAAGAAATATTAATACAATTTGATAAATGTGGCATAAAATACTATTTCTTTGATTCTACAGACACTTAAAATGTTAAATTATGTTTTTAATTTTAAACACTTAAGTAAAATAATAATACTCTTCTATGGCTGGTACCTTTCATTTTATTTCTATTTCTACCTTTTATTTCCTAATTTAATGCCTGATACATTGTAAGCACATGATAAAAATTTTAAGAATACTTAATATTATTGTGTCAGGAAAAATATGACAGGGAA
>PVJC01018809.1:0-30934 GCA_004026665.1 Murina feae | reverse complement strand
GTGATGCCTGTTTTTCTTTCATATGCGGGCTGTTTCTTTGTCTCCCCATGATCTATCTTCTCTGGGTATCTGGTTATATAGTTTTTTCTCTCCTCTGTCAGGAGTCTTCTTTCTTCTCCAGCTGCAAGCTGTCTCCCAGCTCGATCTCCACTGCCAATTCGGTCTGGAAGCTACTCGTTTCAGCTGCTTTCCCTATCTCAACTCCTATTTATTCTTTAACTGCTGTCAAATTGCTATCTCCTTGGTAAAGCCAGCTCTACTTCTGTCTTCTGGCCCAAGTGTACCTCCATCACAGCAATCATTACTCTATGCTGGATCAGCTTTTTCTTGGTCAGTTTCTATCACTACTTTGTGAACTCCTTAAGAATGGTGCCCCGTTGTGTTTATCTCTGTGTTCCCAAGCTCGGCCTCAGGACCTAGCAGAGGTGAAGGAGGAGAGGGAAGGAGAAATAACAAAGGAAGCTAACACGTATGAGCACCCTCGAGTACTATTCTTAGCACACATTACACAGATCACTCCCCTATGGGAGGTATTCCTGTTACGTCTACTTCATGTAAAACTAAGACAACAGTCACACATCTAGTGAGTGAGGCCCAAGATCCTATCCAGGCAGACTGGGTTTGGTCCACTGCCTTTCTGGTGTGGAGACCCTCCAACTTGTTCTGCAAAGGGTAAGATAGTAAACATTTTAGCTTTTGTGGGCTTTTCCGTCTCTGTCACAACTCCTCAGCAGTACTGTTGCAGTGCAAACGCAGCCAGGACCGATTATGGCTGTGTTCTAGCAAAAGTTTATTTTACATAAACAGGTAGCAAGTCTGACTAAGCCTACAGGCCGGCTTGCTCATCCTAGTTCTAGAGACTCAGTAAACGTTCATCAAATTAAACTGGATCTAACAGTGTTGGAAACCAGAACCTTCTCCCTGCCCTCAAATGACTCCCTTATCTGATCCTAAAGCTGTCACTAGTTACAGCCTTCCATTACTTGAAAGGCACTGCAGTCACTCAATAACCAATTGCAGAACTGAACTGAATGGAATGGAAATGGGGCGCTGAGGCTGATCATTGTGCTAACCTCCCACCCTCCCAACTCTACCTCAAGAAACCACTGGAGCCCTGGCCTGTGTGGCTCAGTGTATTGTCCCATACTCCAGAAGATGGTGGGTTCAATGCCTGCTCAGAGTGCATGTAGGAAGCAATCTATTGATGTTTCTCTCTTACATCAATGTTCTCTCTCTCTCTCTCTCTCTCTCTCCTCCCTCCTTTTCTCCCTCCCTTCTTCCTCTTTCTCTCCTTCCTTTTCTCTCTCTGAGATAAATTTTTTTTAAGAAAGAAACTATTGGATCTTACCTGGATGTCCCTGCTCCCAGCATTGATGTCCCACAAATAAACAACCTTTACTTCTAAGAAGAAAAGACACTCCAAGGCTCCATCCCATACCTCCAACCTTTACCTGGCCTTCATCTCAGTATCTGATGTTATCAGTATAAAAACAAAATTACTTGAAAGTAGCATGCAAATAGAAGGAGCTTCCACACTGAAGTGGGCCACGAGTCTCAGCCTAAGCAGTGAAGACTTCCTGGTGCTCCTGAGGGTTGTTCCACAGCAGTTACAAGCACTGTTCAGACTTAAACCTTTTAATATAAGTAGTATAATAATCAGAAAAGTAAGTGGGGGTAAAAAAAGATGAAAAAAGAGATGCTGATGGAATTATGAACTCCTGGAGGGCAGGGACAATGTGTGATTCACCTTTGCTTCACCAGAATACCTGGCACGCAGCAGACCAGCAAATGTCTGTTGATGAGTGAAAAAATGAATTTAACGAAGCCAAGAATATAGATAATATTCCCCAAATCCCTCAAGCGTGCTTCAAAATCAGCGACACCCTTGAAGAAATTGTAAACTTCCCAGCTGTGAGTGGGGGAACAACCCATGTTCTTACTTTCTCCAGCACACTCACCATTCTGAGTGTTTGGACTCAGAATTTGGGTCTGAAGTTCCCGCAGGCTGATTCCCAGACACCTGCAGACCTCCTCGGGGCTATAGGGTTCAGGGTGAAGAGCATCCTCTATAATCAACAGCATTTCTTCCAGACTGACCCCCAGATTGGTCTGCACCTCCTCCAGCCGCAACACTTTATCCCATTGCAAGCTTTTGTACTTAGCCAGGAGCTGCAAGTTGAAACCAAGATAATGGTCAGTTTTCATTGCAGAGATTAATATGTACTATTTTAATTAGCCAGATTCAACTTAAAGCTGTTTTTGTTTTATTTTGTTTTTTCCATTCAACCTATCCACATTTCCCACCATTGCTAGGTTCAGATGTTTGAAATTAAACATGCCTGTGTGACACTCATAGGGTAGTTAAGTATTTTTCTTTAAAAAAAAAAAATACAAACTAATCTTCTGTTGATTCTTTTGCCTGTCACCACTTTCCCTCGGGGCTATTTCTTTGAATAATTTTGTTCTTTCATCCCTATTCAGTTCATCTCAAATACACCGCTCTCTATAAAGTCTACCAAAAAAAAAAAAACCGGTCAAATCTCACGTGACATGGGTCCTGAGGTGGACACTGTATGCCCAATTTCATTAGAGCACTTCCTGTTTACTACATGCCTCTTTGAAATGGCTAATGAATTTAAGTATCTGGGCGTTTGGAGCAAAGTCCCAGATTTTAAATGAAAACCTCATTGGTGACCTTAGGAAAAACCATTTCATTAGGTTGCTGGTAGTAGCAGAGCTGCATGCTTCTCCACCCTCAAGAAAAGAGTGTGGTGCCCTGGCCGGTTTGGCTTAGCGGATAGAGCGTCGGCCTGCAGACTGAAAGGTCCCAGGTTTGATTCCGGTCAAGGGCATGTACCTTGGTTGCAGGCACATCCCCAGTGGGGAGTGTTGCAGGAGGCAGCTGATCGATGTTTCTCTCTCATCAATGTTTCTAACTCTCTATGCCTCTCTCTTCCTCTCTGTAAAAAATCAATAAAATATATTTAATAAAAAAAAAAGAAGAGTGTGGCTTCCAGTTGTGCCCTGAGGCACCCCCTCAGGCTGCTGGAGGGGGTTAATTACAAACCAAACCTTTGTGACCAGGTCTATGCACCGGAACCCCAGTCCAGAATATGTTTCCCTCATCCTCCCCAAAACAATGACTGAACCCTTCAGGCAGGCGACAGTCAGAACAGTGAAGACCTCTCCATCCTGAGGCCTATAAAGTTCAGGCCCCGGGTGTGAGGAGGGCAGGTGCAGGCAGCACAAGCAGCAAGAAGAGGCTAGTGGAAGGCGGGGAAGTTCGTCTGCAAGGAAATGTGCATCTGATTTACTCGTCTATTATGCTGATGATTTGATTTTCTTTCTTTTCTACAGGAAGCAGGGTTTACCAAAAGATCATTGTACTCTGCTGAGGGCCACTCACTTCTGAAGATTGTTAATAACATAAGTTCTTATATTTGTTAATCCTCTTTTTAAACCTCTGGCTCACACATCGGAAAGGAGTTAATGATTTTAGGCAGAACTAGGAAAAGAGGCAAAAGAATTATATTTTTCTGTTCATGTACTTCACGGAACCTGGTGCCATTTTTAAAGCAAAGGCACAAACTGAAACTTTTCTTCTGACCTTGTTTGCTTAGCACATTTTGTTAGTGTATTAGAAATGTTGGATTTGATACCGCCACAGATTGACCCATTCATTCATTTAATTCATTCATTCATGGTCTATGTTTCAAAAATAAAATTTCAGAAAACTTATAAAGACTTACATAGTGCAAGAGAGAAACATACAGTGTATTTATTTTATACAGAAAAAGAGCTGAAGTTGATGATCTCCTAGAATGATGCTTTCTCAAAATACAGATCCAAATCCAACTAAGATAAACAATGCAGGTATGTGGTACTACATGATTTAAAATGTGAGGTTTTTGTGTGTTTTTTGCTTCCTTCAATCTTTGGCAGCTGTGAGATGGGTGTTGTTACTCTAAGAAATGAGAGTAAGTGACTTGCCCAAAGAAACATTTGGAAATTAAACCCAGGTCCTATTGATGCCATTATAATAACCTGGTTTATTTAACAGAAAAGGCGGGAAGAGGGAGGCCAGATAGCATAGGCATGCCATTTATACAGCTTAGCCAAAAAGCTGCATTTAACATTCTCCACTTCTATTCCCTGCTGATTGCTGGGGGAAGAGACTAGAAATAGGCAGTTTAGACGCATGCCCAGTAAGATCTGAGTGATGTGGGGAAAGTGTCTGCCTGTCTGCCAGTCGTATCTGTGAACAAATAAGTGGCCAGGATGGAGTGACCACTGTAAGTGCATGAAACCTGAACACTTAAGCTTCCAAATCACAGAAGTCCTCTCTCTCTCTCTCTCTCTCTCTCTCTCTCTCTCTCTCTCTCTCTCCTCTCTCCCTCTTCCTCTCTCTCCCTCTCTCTCTCCCCCTCTCGATTCCTGCTGCAGGGCGATGCTCTCCCTGATATCCACATGGCACAAATGAACTGATGAACTGTAATCTGGCCTGAATACTCCCATGCATATCTTAGAAAATTCATTTTCTGTAGATATCACAAGGATCATTCCCACTCATATCTAAGAAATCTGGCCCATTAATTTCTTCTGCATCACTATAACTGTTCCTTGCTTCCTCATGGCAATATTCTCAATGAGGTCTGGCTGATATCTATGTTGTGCTACTCATGAATTTTAATCACCACTCATGTCTTATAAATGGTTTTTGAAAAATAAACTAAGATTGGTAGAAGTAAACATTTTAGTGATTTAAAAATACTTTAATAAATGGATTCCTTCAAAGAAGATGGCGACAAACATAAAGAAGAAGGAGGGGGGAAGAGGAGGAGGAGGAGGAGGTGGTGGTCAGGAAAAGGAGAAACATCAAAGAATGGCCCCCAAGTAATGAGAGTGGGCTCTTCCTAAGAACCTTTCAGTCAATGATCTCCAAGTTCCCACCCCTGGCCTCCCCTTAGACAAGTCACACTGCCTCGGGCACTACATCTCAGGAAACTGACTCAAAGACGTGTAGGGAGAAAGTCTGCTGCCTACAAGGCTGTCATCAAAGGCAGCCTCCCTATGTGCCTCTCTACCACAGTCAGAAGCATCAACAGAGGTTCACATTCGCTCCAACAGTTTGCGTTTGGGTTCCCTTAGCCCTCAGCTGGAGGGTCCACACAGCCAATTTGGTGTGTGTTTCAGTTAAGAATGAAATCTACCACATGCCCTCAACAACAGCTGCACAGCCATGAGCCACTGAGCATGTGCACTACATTGCAGAGTAAAATAGAAAAGCCACTTAAGTCCTTTGAAATCTGGCTCAGAAAACAGAAAGATGACTTGCAGATGAGGGCAGCGGGTGGATAAGATCGCTGCTGCTCAAAGGCAGAACTTCATGAGGGAATTTGCCACTTACGGCCTGGGTGACTGGCCTACTTCAGAACATTTGTGAAGCAGGTTTATGAGTCGGGGCTATGGGTCATTTTGTCACAAGTTCCTCACTCAGCAGCAAGATGGGAAGAGGAGAAAAAGCATTTCTTTGTCAACACTCGCCATTTTGTTTTCACCACTGCAGATATTAAGTGCTCATATGACATACCACTTCCAGTAGGCTCCTGAGCCTATTCTGTACTCTGAGGACAAGAAAGCAGGTGAGTGCTTTGTCCACAGTCACGGGAGGAGGCAGATAAATAGTACTGGGACCCTGTTTTAAGTTGGTTTCTCTTGGGAGAAGACCCGAGACAAGAATTTGAGGGGTCAGTGACACCAAGAAGTGCTGGTAGAGAAGTGGAAAGTAAGGCAGGAAGAGAAGCTAATATGAGATGCACTGATGTAGTCAGGTAAGGTAAGGCCTATTAGACTGGTAGGTATAAACCTGAGATGTGTCCTACCCGTGGGCAAGAAAGCTGCGATATTTACCCACTAACTCACATCCATCATTGATTGAGCGCTGCTTACAACGGGAATTGCCTCACTAGCACTACCAGGTTGTCTGGGTGCAAACTAGACACTTTCCTGCAACTAGAAGGCAAAACCCTCAGTCTGGGAGTCACTCTCAGGAAGAGAGCACAGTAGGAGAGAGCTAAGATATGGACCCTAATTCAAAAGCCTGTTTGTCAGACCCACCCCTCTTCAACTTTTTCATTGCAGTTAGCAGTATTAACAAATAAATGGGAAAAGTACCAAATCAGCTCCTCACCAGGTCAAACGATAAAAATTCTAATCCCTTTCTGAGTTATGTCTATAAACAAGAATTCATTTAACAAGTTGTTTTTCACATAACAAAAGTGTTGTTGTTTCTGGTTATACAAATCACACATTTTTATTAAACTGCAAAGAACAAACAATTCAAAGTAAAAAATAACAAAACAAAACAAAAACAAAAAAAAATAAATCATCTGTAATCACCCAATGAGATAACCACATCTGCCATTTTAATAACCATCCTATTACACAATTCTTTATGCATGCTTCCTGCATACCTCCAAACATATAATTGAAATAAATGGGATCATGCTTGGCAGTTTGTATTGTACATACTTTTTTTTTGGCTCATCTTCCCCTCATCTCCTTCCAACTGCATAGAACTGGCCCCCAGTGACTTCCATGTCCATGTTCTACTCATAAACATCATTCACCACATTGAACTCCCCAATGTTAGTCATCCCTACTGTCCATGTTCTCCATGTTAGTTTGCAGGCCACAGAATCAATCTGAAGAAATCTACACAACTGTGCATGATGAGTCTCCTCACTGCACCCTCAGCACAGCACAGCTGTGGCCTTCAAGCATCATGCTCATTCACGCATACAGGGGCACAACGGAAAGAGGAGGGACACAAGACAGGCCTGGACTCAAGCACTGACTTAAAACAAGTCACAACATACCTTGCCAGGAAATTCCCAGGTAAAGTGGGATGCTTGATGGCTACTTCACAAACTACTGAGAAGATTAAATAGGATAATAAAAACAGAAAAACTTGAAAATGGCAGCAAAGTAGGTAGATTTTCCTCACACCTCCTCCCTGAACCAAACTGGAAATAAAACTAAATTGGGGAACAATTATCCTAAATTACCAACTGAAAATTATCTGAAGAGGAGACATTTAACAAAGAAGGAGGAGGAGAAGGAGGAGGACGATGAAGAGGAGAGGGAGAAAGGATAGGAAGGAGGGGGAGGAGGAGAGAAAAACAGAAGAACATAGCTTTAAAACATGGCAATATATAGGTACCTATCAATAACCATTTTAAATGTAAATGGCTTAAGTGCTCTGATCAAAAGATATAAGGTAGCTCAATGGATAAGAAAACAAGACCCATGTATATGTTGTCTTCAAGAGCTCCACTTCAGAATGAAAGATACACACTAACTAAAAATCATCACACTAACTAAAAATAAAATGATGGAAAAGAATATTTCATGCAAATAAAAAGGAACGCTAAGGTAGCATTACTTATATCTAACCAAATAGACTTTAAAACATAGGCTATAGTAAGAAATAAAGAAGGATACTACGTAATGATAAAGGAGCAATCCAATAAGAAGATATAACCCTTATAAACATTTATGCAACATAGGAGCACCTAAATATATTATGGACATAAAGGATGATTGACACTAATATAGTCAGAGTAGGGATTTTAACATCCCATTGGCATCGATGGATAGATCTTCCAATCAGAAAATCAACAAGGAGACGGAAGCCTTCAATGACACACTAGATCAGATGGATTTCATTGATATCTTCAGATCATTTCAACCCAAAGCTGCAAAATATATATTATTTTGAAGTGCACATTAGACATTTTCTAGGACTGCATGTTAGGACACAAAACAAGCCTCAATAAATTTAAGAACATTTAAATAAAGCATCTTCTCTAACCATAATAGAATGAAACTAGAAATCAATCACAACAAAAAACACAAAGACATGGAAGCTAAATAACACTGTTCTAAACAACGAATGGGTTAACAACAAGATCAAGGAAGAAATCTAAAGATAACTTCAACAAATGAAAATGACAACACAACCCAAAATCTATAGGACACCACGGCAAAGTAGTCTTAAAAGGAAAATTCATAGCATTACAGACCTATATCAAGAAACAAGAACATTCTCAAATAAACAATCTAACTTTACACTTACAGGAACTAGAAAAAGAACAGCAAACAAAGCCTAAAGTGAATAGGAGAAAAAACTAATAAAGATCAGAGCAGAACAGAAGAAAATAGAGTCTAAAAAAAATACAAAAGATTAATGAAACCAAGAGCTGGTTCTTTGAAAAAATAAATAAGACTGACAAACCTTTAATCAAAATCATTAAGAAAAAAAGAGAGAGGACTCAAATAAAATAAGAAATGAAAGAGAAGTAATAACTCACAAAAAAGAAACACAAAGGATTGTAAGGAAATATTAAGAGCAAATATATACCAACAATTTAGAAATCTGAATGAAATGGATAAATTCCTAGAATCATACAACTATCCAAAACTGAATCAGGAAGAATTAGAAAATCTGAATATAAAAATTACAACTAAGGAAATTGAAGCAGTAATTTTAAAAAAACTCCTGGACTGGATGCCTTTACAGGTGAACTTTACCAAACATTAAAAGGCAAACTGACACCTATCCTCACACTATTCCCTAAAATTCAATAGAAGGGAAGACTTCCAAAATCATTCTATAAGGCTAGTATTATCCTAATTCCAAAACCAGATAAAAGCACTAAAAAAGAAAATTATAGGCCAATATCCCTGGTGAACATAGATGCTACAATCCTCAACAAAATATTAGGAACCTGGATCCAGCAATAAACAGAAAGATCTCATACAATGCTCACATGTGATTTATTCTGGGAAGGCAAGGTTGGTACAATATCTGCATATCAATAAAGCTAATATGTCACATAAACAAAATGAGGGATAAAAACCACATGATCATATTAATAGATGCAGAAAATGCATTTGATAAAATCCAGCACCCATTTGTGGTAAAAAAAAAAAAAAAACAACAAACAAAAAACAAAACCTCTTAGCAAAGTAAGACTAGAGGAAGCATACCTCAATATAATAAAGGCCATGTATGACAAACACACAGCCAACATCATACTCAATGGGGGGGGGGGGGGGGAAACAAAGCCCAAAGTGAGTAGGAGAAAAAAATAATAAAGATCAGAGCAGAAATGAAGAAAATAGAGTCTAAAAAACAATACAAAAGATCAATGAAACTAAGACCTGTGTTTCCCTTAAGAGTGTGAACCAGACAGAGATGTCTGCTTTCACTACCCTTATTCAACATAGTACTGGAAGTCCACATCAGTCAGACAAGAAGAAGGAAAAAAAGGGCATCCAAATAAGATTCTACCAAAAACACTATTAGAAATGATAAATGAATTCAGTGAAGCAGCAGGATACAAAATAAATATCGAGAAATCAATTGCATTTTTATACACTTACTAGAGGCCCGCTGGCCTGTGGGGATCAGCCTAAAAGCGGCAGTCTGACATCCCTCAAGGGATATGGAAGTGTGTGAAGCAGCAGGAAGCCAGGGAGAAGCCTGGGCCAGGCTGGGCGGCCTGCTGTTCCTGCTCATCCCAGCCCACTTGTGACCCTGCAGCTGCGCTAGCTAGCCTTGAGCCCAGCATCTGGCGTCCATCAGTCAGTTGAATGGTGCTCCTCCTGTGGGAGCACACTGACCACCAGGAGGCAGCTCCTGCATTGAGCATCTGCCCCCGGTGGTCAGTGCATATCATAGCAACCAGTCAAAGGGTCAACTGGTCACTTAGTGTTTATATATATATATAGATAAATCTGTGACTTCTGGCACTCTGCATTATTTACCTTCTTCATATTCCCTGTTTATTGGCTTCTGTAACAGTGAATTTTCCTGATATCCCTCTCCCCTCTCTGGACCCAATACCATCTTCATCCATGACTCAGTTTTCTCCTCTCATTATTTAACTGAATCTGCCTCCTAAGTTCAGCCCCTCACCTTCTGATCTGATCTTGCCACACTTTCCCTCAGCAATCTGAACTAAGCTCTTGGTTTCAACTATTATCTCAAAATAAATATATCTAAAGGCTCTAGCCCTAGCCAAGAGATACATCTCAAGCTCAAATTTCTAGCCACTCATAAGAAAATTCAATGAGGAAATTTCATACCCTCCCTCTTTCCATCCAGTCACCTTCCATCCTATCTTCTCCAAATCTACCAGTGGCAGCCTTATGCTTTCCATCCATCATCTCAGCTTAAGATGGCAGCCTTATTGACTCAACACTTTGCCTTTACTCCTGTGCATCTCCATGCAATGTGTGTTACTGAGCATCAACTACTTTGCAGGTCCTGGACAGACAGCAGTGAATAAGGCACTCATGGCTCCTGACCTCACAGAGCTCAGTCTACCCAAGGACACAGATGTTTAACAATTACACAGTGAAGAACTTAATCCAACTGTGATAAGCTGCTATAATAGAAAAATACAGAATGTGGTCAGAGCATATATAATGTCATTTACACAATGGAAGTGGGGAGGGTGATCAGGGGAAACTGCCTCCAAATAATAGCATTTATGCCAAAAGGAAGACAGACACCCAATCAGAGCCTTTTTATCCCATCCTCACTGACACTTTCAGACCCACTTCTCTTCAAGCAAGGCAAAGATTTTGCTGCCAGACTAATATTTCTAAAATACCTTGCTAAGACATTAGTGGCTCCCGCTGCTTCCAGGACCAAGCTTGTGTGACCCTTAGCACAGCACTGAAGGCTCTGCCACAACCTGGTTCCACTACACGCATCAACCCTGTTCCGCAAAGCGTGCGCCCTCTGCCCTACCGCCTGAATGCGCCATTCTAGGAATATCCACACAAGAGTCTTGGCAGCGTGTGCTCGGCTGAATCAACGGTCTCAGTGAAACTGGCCACATTCTTGGGCATTAGGTTTTTTCTCACTCAAATTCAAGGAAACTGCCAAAGCACTGAAAATATTATGCCCACTTCTCCTCATTCTTTCACCAGACAAAGAATAAGTTCCATATTGACCACTAAGTGGCAGGAACTAAAAAACTGAGTGTGTGGTGGCCCCTAACCAAACAGGCTCTGTAAAGAATCATGCTGTGAATTTCCCTTAAAGTGTCAAAGGACCACATGAAACTCTCTCCTCCATTGCTTCCCATGTTGCCACCAGGAGCATAGTAAAAATTCTCTTCCCTTTTTGGTTTCCCATAATATTTATTATTGGCATCACACATTTTATCCCTCAATATAATTAAGGCTACTCTCTTTTATAGGCATAAAACATTTCTGGAAAATTTTAAGCCACTGACTACATGTAAAATATGAAAAATTTTGTGCTCATTAAAGATTTCTGGCCACTTTGTTAATTTAAGAACATAAAAATGTGCTTCAACTTAAAAGTATCATTTACGCAAGTAATAATTATAAATCTCTATTGAGTTTTCTTTGAAATGTTTTTAATTTTAGTTCAATGGCTCTACATGACTCTGATTTTTAATGAATCTACATCAATTAGGTTTTGGAAGCTGCTGGAAAGAGAGAAGGGGAAGGAGAGAGAGGGAGAGAAAGGAATCTTAAGAATAGAAGACAGAGACCAAAGGGATGGTTTCCAGAAAGGAGGAGTTAGAGGATGGATGAAAAGGGAGGAGGGGAATATGCTCAATAACATTGTGATAAGTTTGCACAGTGACAGATGATTACTAGAAGCAGTTGGGTAAGCACCTTATAAGAGAGAAAAATGTCAAATCACTATATTATACACCTGAGACTAAAGTAATTAATATAATATTGTATATTAACTTAAAAAAATTTCTAAAAAGAATAGTAGAAATTATCAACATTAAAGTAAAACAAAGAAAACTCACCTTTGTTGATACAAAAGGTACTCATTTTCAAAATAGGGGTTTAGAGAGATAGGAGGAGAAGAAAAATATTACTCAGTACAACTTTGGCATGTGGGACTTTATCTAATCAGTCTCATTTTCAAAATTATCCTGATTAGTAATTTCTCCACTGACACCTCATTTTATTGTCTGAAAACAAAAAGTTCGTGTAGATTAAAACAAGCTTCTTTACCTTTTTAACATGGGATTTTATTTCCTGATTCAATGAGACCATTTCCAAACAAAAATGATATTCACTCACATGTTATTGAAAATCGAAAAATGGAACCATATTGTAAGGACAATATGCTTAGCAGAATTCTAGCTCATATTTGTAGGCAAAAACATAATCTTAACATCAATAGCTATGTGTACAGCCGATTCAGCAATTTATCCTTATTTCCCTTGTATGTGCAACCTTGGATCCTAGTGATCTGCAGCAACATGATTTAGAAAACACTCTCCATTTTAATAAGTTCACTTTTATTTCTTCCATATTTTAAAAAAGAGAAAAATTCAGAGTATTTAAAACAGTGTTTTATCTATACTAACTGAGGCGTATATGGCAAAAAAAAAAAAAAATTCAGATGCCAATTTTGCTGACCAGAGTCCCTTTAAAACACGTATGGAATTGTGCAGTCACACTCAGAAGGCATCTTCCAGAACAGGTGGTTCTACAAGGAAGTAAGGTTTTCAGCTGCTACTTTCAAAAAAGATGTGCTTTTTATAGCTAACTCCAAAAAGACATTCCTCCCCTCCTGACAACTTTCACTACAGAGATTCAGTCTCAAAGTTTTATTCTTCACTTTCTTGTTGAATCTTAGGAAGAGAGTAGCCATGACGTGAATCCATTTCACACGTCTCGTCCTGTTTTAGCTCACGTATGGATCTTGTAGGATATCTTGTAGGATATCTTGTATGGATATCTAATTTCGTGATAAACTCTGAAAATAATGTTGTGTATGTCTGAGGTCTCCTCAGGAAGGCAACACTTACTCATCGACCTCAAAATCAGAAGTCAACAAGAATAAGCACTCAAACAAATAACACACTAATTTCTTCCATCTCCTGAAAGAGGAAGCTTGTCCTAAACAACAAAAAATGCTACTAACACTAAAGCTTGATATTGAAGTTTTCCGTACTACTTCATCTCATATATATATACTGATTAAATACTGTGAAAGTCTTATATTGAGACATTTGTTTTACATAATTTTTAGAAGTTAGCTGAATGAGTAAATTCAAATTTTTAAAATGTAAATCATGATTTTTTTTTAAAGAAAGTTTAACCCCAAAATTTTCCAGAAAAAAAAAAAAGCTCTCATTTTTTCTGATTCATCTCATTTCTACTCTCCTCAATCTCACAACTTTAGAGGGTGGGAGTAAAGGTGAAGGGGTAAGTCAATTAAAAGGGTGAACTACACTCTACACATCTCTATGGTAGCTAGTCTAGTGCTGGGCACACAATATGCACTTGTAAAAAAGTGTAAACTTGAGCAAAATAAACATGATAGGGCAGGTACACAGGCAGTAGTCACTCATTTATTTAACAAACTAGAGGCCCGGTGCACAAATTCATGCACCAGTGGGGTCCCTCAACCTGGCCTGTGAGATCAGGCCGAAACCGGCTCTCTGACATCCCCCAAAGGGTCCCAAATTACAAGAGGGCACAGGCCAGGCAGAGGTACCCCACTGGTGCATGATAGGAGCCAGGGAGGGATGTGGGAGGTTGGCTAACCAGGGAAGGACTGTAGGAGGGCTCCAGGGCATGTCCGGCCTGTCTCTCTCAGTCCCCATTGGCCAGACCCCAGCAGCAAGCTAACCTATGATTGGAGGGTCTGCCACCTGGTAATAGCTACATGTAATAGCTACTGGTCGACCAGTCAACTATCTGCCCCTGGTGGTCAGTGCATGTCATAGCAAGTAGTTGAGCAACCTTAGCATATCATTAACATATTGTGCTTTGATTGGTTGAATGGTCGACTAGACAACCAGACACCTAGCATATTAGGCTTTTATTATATAGGATGTTTACCCTGTGCCTACTTTAGCCTAAGAACTATGCCAGGCATTAGGGATATAAGATGGACACAGTCTTGGTTTTCAGGTAAACTCAAATCAGAAAAAGGAGGCAGACATTAAACAGCTGTGATAGTAACGATACTGAGATGTCAAATACAAAAAAGGAGCCCTACCTTAGTCTGGGAATAAGCAAGTCAAGGAAGGCTTCCCTGAGGGACATGTGGGCTGAGCCTTCAAAGAGGGCTGGGGGAGGAGTGTTCTGGGCATGTGAAAAGTAACTCAGGCTAGAGTGCAATGGAGTAGGAGTGGGGAAGAGGATGAGGTACACAGGCCTTGGATCCTGCAGGGCTCTCCAGGTGGTCATGAGGACTTTATTGTATTCCAATGAAATGCAAAGCTTTTGAAAGGTGCTAAGCAGGGGAATTGCCTTGATCAGATTTAAATTTCTAAACCATCATTCTACCCGCTATTTCAAGAATGATTAGGAGAAAGCACAGTGGAGCTCCTGACCCAGATTCCACTCCCCAACTCTCAGTCTCAATTCTCTTCACTTTCTAGTCATATCATGAGCTTTGCTGGATCCTTCATAACAATTGATTTGTGGCACCTGGTTATAGACCGCCTGATCACATACTAATCATCTCCTATTTATCTTTTTCTCTCTTTTTTTTCAATTGCAGTTGGCATTCAGTATTATTTTATGTTCATCTCAGGTGTACAGCATAGTGGTTAGACATGTATATAATTTACGAAAGGATTTTTTTATCCTCATGACTTTAACTCTTATCTCTCTCTAGTCTTACGTTCTGGGTTCTTTTGTACAGCAACAAGTATTCAATGAATACTTCATAAGTAGACTTAAGGCTGGACTGGCAAGGGTCTTCTAAAATGTGGAACAAAGAACTGGCAGGACTCCCTTGTGGTTTGCGTTTCCCCACTAGACATGTAGAAATCTTCTGGACACAGGGAGGGTTGCACCAAGCCTATATTTTTAGAGTAACCAGTGATGGCCCAGTACAAAATGGTACGTGTAAGAGGACCAGGGATTGAGGCTGCCATAGCTTTTGTTCTGGAAACAAAATTAGCTATGGTCACTTCCCATCAATCACCTCCAACTAGCTTTCTCCACACAAAAACTAAACCCATGGCCTATGCTTCACATGCATAAGCTGTCCTCTTTTCCCCACTGCTACTCTAGAAGACTCAACTGTGAAGTTCATGTATTTCTCAATAGCTAAAGGCTGCAGGCACACCTATAGGCTTATTGTCTCCTAAGTTTGGAAGATGGCTCTAAACCCAATGTCCTTCAGTTAGAATGTTGCTGCAGTCAGAATGTTTCCCTAATTTTAGTTAAAGAGATAAAGTAATGGGGAACAAAGAGAATAAGAGCCAGAGAAAGCTTACTTTAAGGGTCAATAGTTTGCCAAGTTCATACATACCTTTGCAGCCAGCCGACACTCCATCACCCTGATGTTGAAATGGGAGGTTGCTGCCTTATTCATTTCCACACAACTGTTGGCAATCACAAACACCGCTCCACTGGGGAGTTTCACATCAGTTGCCCTCAGGGGGCTAAATTCTATCAACTTGGCCTATCGGAAGAAAAGTTCAGAAAATGTTTAACCGTTCATGCACTTATTTATCTTAGCAAATTTTTTCCTAAAAATGCATTTACCATTCAAGTATTATTTGTGGACTTCCAGTTACTGTAGTAGGCATAGAAGATACAACAATGAACAAGACAGACTCTGTCCCTGCCCTCATAGAGCTTACAACCTACTGGGAAAGACAGTCAAGTAGACAAGTACATTTCCAGATTTTGTGTTACAATGGTTGTAAAGGGCAGGGTGCTATACAGACACATACTTAAAACACCTGATCAGATGTAGACTAGTGCAGGCTCCCTTGAAAAAAGGGAGATCTAAACTGAGTCTTAGAGGACGAGCAAGAGTAGGACAGGCAGAGGGTGTCTTTACCCAAATAGGATGTCAAGGTGAGGGAAAAGCATAAGCAAGTTCAGAGGTGGAAAAACACTATGAGGTATTCACAGAGCTTTGGAAATTGAAAGTTAGCTAAAGCTTAGAGTTTGAGGGGGGAGGCATTGTGAAGGGTAGATAGGAGGAGTAACGCAGAGGTCAGATTGTAAAGTACTTTGCAAGCCCAAAGAATTGAGACTTTGTTCAGATCTACATCTAACTTACATTAATATCAGGACTCGTGCCATCATGTCTGCTTGTCAGGTCTCATCCAAAACAGCAAGTATTTTCTTAGCATTAAACCAAATTTCCTCATGCCTCATGTCTTTAGCTTAGGGGAATCAACAACAAATATTCTTAATAAGAAAAAGTCCAGGTACTCTGGGAAAATAGCCAAGCATGTAGGAATCTGATGAAAAACTAAGAAAATATTTTAAATAAATGTCTGCTTTAAATGGATAAAGGACTTAAACATAAGACGGGAAACCATAAAAATACTAGAGGAATCCACAGGCAACAAAATCTCAGACATATGCCGAAGCAATTTCTTCACGGATATAGCTCCTAGGGCAATGGAAACTAAAGAGAAAATAAACAAATGGGACTACATCAAAATAAAAAGCTTTTGTACAACAAAAGAAACCATCAACAAAACAACAAGAAAGCTCACTGCATGGGAGAACATATTTGCCAAAGTTATCACCGATAAGGATTTAATCTCCAACATTTATAGGGAACTCATACAACTTAACAAAAGGAAGATAAACAACCCAATCAAAAAATGGGCAATGACCCTGAATAGATATTTTTCAAAAGAAGTTGTAAGGAAGGCCAAGAGACATATGAAAAAATGCTCGAAGTCACTAATCATCCAAGAGATGCAAATCAAAATGACAATGCAGTATCATCTCACACCTGTCAGAATGACTATCATCAACAAATTAACAAATAACAAATGCTGGCGAGGATGCAAAGAAAAAGGAACCCTCATCCATTACTGGTGGGAATGCAGACTGGTGCAGCCATTGTGGAAAACAGTATGGAGTTTCCTCAAAACACTAAAAATGGAACTCCCATTTGACCCAGTGATCCAACTTCTAGGAATATATCTCAAGAAACTAGAAACACCAATCAGAAAGGATATATGCACCCCTATGTTCATAGCAGCACAATTTACCATAGCTAAGATTTGGAAACAGCCTAAGTGCCCATCAGCAGATGAATGGATTAAAAAACTGTAGTACATCTATATAATGGAATACTACACTGTGGTAAAAAAGAAGGAATTCTTACCATTTGCAACAGCATGGATGGAACTGGAGAACATTATGGTAAGTGAAATAAGTCAGTCAGAGAAAGATAAATATCATATGATCTCACTCATTTATGGAATATAATAAACAACATAACCTGATGAACAAAAACAGATCCAGAGACAGAGAAGCATGGATCAGACCATCAAACCTCAGAGGGAAGGTAGGGGAGGGAGGGGGTAAGGGGGAGAGATCAACCAAAGGACTTGTATGCATGTTTATAAGCCTAACCAATGGACACAGACAACAGGGGGGTAAGAGCATGAGTGGAGGAGTATGGGGACAATGGGGTGATAAGGACGCATATGTAATAACTTACCGTATTTTCTGGCATATAAGACGACTTTTTAACCCAGGAAAATCTTCTCAAAAGTCGGAGGTGGTCAATGGAGCCGAAGGGAGACCGCAAGTGTCTTTGGTCGGCTTCTTTTTGCGCCGTATACGGTCTCCATCCGTACTTTTTAACCCAGGAAAATCTTCTCAAAAGTTGGGGGCTGTCTTATACGCCCAGTCGTCTTATATGCAGGAAAATATGGTAATCAATAAGTAAAATAAAATAAAATAAAATAAAAAAGAAACTAAAAAAAAAATGTCTACTTTGGAAATGGGCACTTTATGACCAACAACCCAAAACTTCTGCTCTGCCTAAGGAGTTGATAGTCAAGGGGAAGTGGTATCTAGCTAAGGAATTCATTCCTGGCTTACTGTCAACATTCTTTGCCCCACCGCTGAAACCCCAAAAATGTTGACAGAGAAAAATGATACCAAAGAGTAAATTGTAAAAAGAGCGGTTGTGAATATATGTGGTAAGAAAACTAACATTTGGGTTTAAAACCAACAAGAGATTAGGAAATGCCATGAGATGAAATGATTTATGACCAGAGAGGGAAAAGTGGTCTCAACAACTAGGGAATTGAGAAATCATCCTAACAATGAATTAGGAGGAAGAAGAAAAAAACTAAACACAAGAGAAAAACAGACTTGAGGGATGATTCTGGAAGCTTAAGGGAAAGGTGATCAACATGAAACAGAATAGATGAACTGGTGGTAGCCTTGAATTATAGAAAGGAGAAAACCATGCTACAATAGAGTCTAATAGAAAGACTGTCCAAAATCGAGGATGCTAGGGATCTCATAACCTTCCTCTCTGTGTGAACTTTCCCTAGCTGATATTTCCAAATAGCTCAATGCCACCTACAGTTCCTTCTTCTGCAAGAAATGATATAGACTGGTCCATCCCTCCTCCTTCGGTGCCAACATACCGCTCACTCTTGGCGCAGATTTCCGCAAGTTCCACCTGGAAAAATAAAAATAAAAGATCATGAGTACAATCATAATCTATTTCTCATTCATTGCTTTTTAAAATTTTTTAATTTATTTCCAAGAGACAGGAATGGAGAAGGGAAGAGAGAAACATCAGTGAGAGAGAAACACTGATCAGCTGCCTCATACACAGCCTCTACTGAGGATTGAGCCCACAGCCCTAGGTATGTGCCCTGACCAGGAATCAAACTGGCACCCTCTTAGTGCATGCGACTATGCTCAATCAACTGAGCCACACCAGCCAGGGCCTAGCATTCCTTTCTTATTATAGACATGCCAGATAGGTCTGAATTCCAATGCCAACTGTGAGCAATTGATAGTAGTTGCCTAGAGCACTGTGTTAACACAAACTCCAAGACTATCATTGAGCTCAATAGGAAAACATACCAACATAGATTATGCCTGCTATGGGATGGAGATAGTGACTGCTCATGCCGTGTATTTACTACCCTTAAAAGACTCCACAGGGCAAGCACTTTTTCCCATCTTTCTATTTGTTCCATCCCTCTCTCGACTGATATCATCAAAAATCTCATATGGGCACTGACTCATTTCTGTCTCAGTGCTCTTTGTCTCCCTACGATGAACTGTTCCACAGGCTCCCCACAGCTACAGTGGGGTCATCTGACTTTATTTCCCAATCCAAATCAATTCTGTCTCTGTGGCATTTCCATTAAATGTAAGAATCAAAATTAGCGTCATTTCACCCAACACATCTTTAACCCAGATGAAGAGGCCCAAGATATGAACACATTTCTACTATATCAAAATATCTGTTTAAGAATCATCAGTAGTTTCTTATTGATTAAGTTTAAACTCCTTAATCTGGCATTTCAAAGTCTTCCAAAAATATACAATCAATCTGTATACTAGTATATATACCACTCTTTTCCAGCTAGATTTGTCTCCTTGACCATTTCACACATTATGTCTTTCTCTCATATAAATCTTACTGCCATTCAATACCCAGATTGTTGGCTATCTACTATAGGCAAGTCATTGGGCTGGCACTCAAATCTGCCTCCATCAGAATGTTCCTCAAATATTGTTCCCACTATAGCATCCTCTTTCTCTAAACTCCTACAATGCTTACAGTGAGTATACCTATTTACCCACTCTACTAATCTATATTTATTCATTTTCTCTTTCTTCTAAGAATTGATTCAGGCCCTACTTCTCACCTGTTTTGCTGGAAGATCCTCCTAGAGTGTTCATTCTGAAACACTGCTATGATCATCTCTTGCCTGCTTGTTGCGAATGCCTTCATGCTCAGAATTCTCAGCATGGTACACAAGGTCTTCAATGACTTATCCCTTCCTCATATCTCCAGCCCACTTTCTCACCACTACACCCTAAAACCCTAAGCTCAGGCCATCAGGAATACTGAGCAAATGCTGTTCTTCATCATCCCCAGGCTCTCTCATGTCTCGGTGACTTTAAAAATGTGATTTTCTGTCCTCCTCGCTCAGTATTCCTCTTCCAGCATCCCCCAATAGTCATCAGGATCAACTCAAGCACCACCCAAATGCACTCATACCACATAACTTCTCTTCCGCACCCTGTATAAACCTTATTCTCGTTTATCAAACCAGCTTTAAGTATGGGTGTTCTTGTCTCTTGATCCACCAATCTATAAGCCCATGCAGTACCCAGATCAGAACCTACTTAACTAACATGACCGGATCAAATAGTTTTTATTATTGTTCTTTAATCATGTTAGGTTTCAATCACATCAGTTTGCCCCCAAAACATTGTCAGTCCTGTAAGAGACAAATAAAGAAAGTGTTTCTATTGTATCCTCTACTTCACACAATGCTGAGCACACAGTAGTTCGGTATAAACATACTGTTTTTGCTTTCTGAGAAAGCTGCCCAAACACCACCTGACAGATTCTGTGCTACACTCCTTGTTGGTCATGTGGATTCACTAACATTAACTCTGCCTCGTGAAACAGGTAAATTTGGGATTTTGACATAAAGGGCATGCATGTGGCCAGCTGAATACAGAACCTAAGATAAGCACATTAAAAAATAAATTAATAATCAAAAGGTTAAAACACCTGGACTTTAAAATATAAAGCAACAACTCCAGTGAAGAAGTTTGCACGGCATTCAATGAGGAATGACCAGACCTGAGTTCCCACGTAAGGGTGATCCTGGACCAGTGTGAAAAGTCATCCCCGTAAAACCACAATGACAGCCACACTTACATACTCCTTATCCCTTCTGTAAGCATTATATCCTTGAGGCTCCAAACAACACTCTGCTTATCCTTATTATACAGATCAGGACAATGGAACTTGGAAATATAACAGAAAATGGAGAAGCCAGCAATTGAGCCCCATCTGCCTGACTCCAAAGTCTGTATTCTTTTCACACTGGACTTCAATTACTTCTCCCCAACAAATGGAGATAATATCACCTTTTTTCCCACTACCTCAAAGGAATGTGAAATGACAACTGAGGTCACCAAAATTTAAGTATTCTCCCTCTTACGAGGAAAAAAAACTAAAGCATTAAGAAATATTTATCCTCACTATTTGTTTTTTAAATTTCTTGATGTATGGCAATAACTGAATACTTTAATAGAAACAGGAGGATAATTTTTCAGACTATCTATGTAGGGAGAATTCAGAGGGCCCCAAAGTCCCCAAAATCTCTGTCAAGTCCCCACCACCTGAAGGGCTGTAGATATCCCTGTGCCTTACTACCTCTCATGGTAAATTCTGACAGACAGAGTTCATGACTGTACAGACAATACCCATGAGTCCTAAGTGTAAGGAAACAAAATGAAAATATAAAAGTTGGAAGAAGAAGGATGACTTGTTTTCCAGTCCCCCCAGAACGCATGAGGAATTCAGTAGTAAATACAGAGAAAAGAAACCAGTACCCAGTACTTCCAAATCTTGGTTAAAGCCCAATTCGTTGTGTTACCTTAAATACATTGCTTAATTTTTTCAAGTTTCCATTTCTTCATGTACTATCCTATATAATAAAAGCCTAATATGCTAAGTGTCCAGTCGTCCATTCAACCAATCAAAGCATAATATGCTAATGACATGCTAAGGCCACTCAACCTCTCACTATGACGAGCACTGACCACAAGGGGCCAGATACTTGACCAGTCACTTTGATATGCACTGACCACCAGGGGGCAGATGCTCTGACCGGTAGGTTAGCTTGCTGCTGGAGTCTGGCCCATTGGAACTGGGCAAGATGGGCTGGACACATCCTGGAGCCCTCCTATGGTCCCTCCCTGGCTGGCCAACCTCCTGTGTCCCTCCCCAGCCCCAATCATGCACTGGTAGGGTCCCTCAGCCTGGCCTATGCCCTCTGGAATCCGGGACCCCTCAAGGGATGTCGGAGAGCCATTTCGGCCTGATTCCACTCAATGCAGGAGTTGCCCCCTGGTGGTCAGTGCACTCCCACAGGGGGAGCACCATTCAGCCAGAAGCTGACCTTATGGCTAGCAAGTGCAACAGCAGCGGTGGGAGCCTCTCTAAGCCAGTAATTGGACATCCCCTGAGGGCTCCTGGACTGCAAGAGGTACAGGCTGGGCTGAGTTATCACCGCCCCCCCACGCTGAGTGCACAAATTTTGTGCACCAGGCCTCTAGTTAATAATAATAGTTTTAGCAGGTAAGATTTACTTAGCACTATGAGTCAGTTACTATTCTAATTGTCTTGCATGAATTATATACTTTGTATAATGACTCTGTAAGATAGGTGCCACCTCATTTTACAGATAAGAAAACTGAGTGGGTTTATAAGCTAAGACTAGACTAGCAATTCCTAAAGCTCAAATTCAAACTCAAATTGTCTAACTCCAGAATCCACATCCTCAATCATGCTAGATTACTTCCCATCCATAATATACAAAAAAAAATACCCAATGAATTAAATAGAAATACTTCATAAATTAAAAAGCACCATACAATTGTTAATTTTATTATTTTTACACAATGAATAAGGAAACCGCTTGATTTGCACAAGTGAGTAGCTAAGTCCCCAGCCAAATGTACAAACAGGTATAATTATTCTTGAATACAGGACCATTTTTTAATTTGTTTTTATTTCTGGAGGGGTCAAATTATTATTTTTTCTTTTTTAAAATATTTTCAATTTTTAAATTACAGTCGACATACAATGTTATATTAGTTTCAAGTGTATAACATAGTGATTAGACATTTATGTAACTTATGAAGTAATCACTCCCATTTTTTAAAGTGTTCAGGGAAAGAGAACATAAAATATTCTGATGTCCCTTGGAGAAGGAATTCAACAATAGGAAGTAATGGACCCTGGGGCAATGAGGAGAGTGTATGTTCCATTTAAGGCATTTCAGTCTCAATGGGGCAGGGTAGGTCCCCGGTGGCCAAACAAAACATCCTTGTGTATAAACTTCAACTGTAGGCCCACAGGCTGTCTTCCCAAGTGGCTCTAGCCCTTCACTGCCATACTGAAAGCAGAAAGGTAAGATCCTAAATGCTTACGAGGTGGAAAGAAACTACAAACAAAAGTGTGTGTTGTTTTTATCTCAAATTCTTGCACGCTTCTGACAAAGCAAACATCAGAGCGAGGCCCAAAGCCTTAAAGAGAGATGGCATGACCTGAACCCAGAGAACCATTAACGGAGGACGCTTAACAGCAGTGGGTACAAGTGGGAACAGAAAATGCCTGACATTCTGGGTAAGGTGAAGTAGACGTGTGAGCCTGTCATGTCTTTTCTGTCTTTGGGAACACTGGAAATTGGGCAGGGCGATTTACAGAGGCACTCAATCAACACTCCACACAAAATTAAATTATGTAAAATATCAAAAGAGTTCACGAGAATAAGAAGGCGCTGTCAAAACACATTCACAGCCCAGCCAGTGTGGCTCAATGGTTGAGCATGGACCTGTGGACTGTAGGTCACAGTTGATTCACAGTCAGGACACATGCCCCAGGGGGAGGCGTGCAGGAGGCAGCTGATCAATGAGTCTCTCTCATCACTGATCTCTCTCTCTCTCTCTCTCTCTCTCTCTCTCTCTCTCTCTCTCTTCCTTCTACTCTGAAATCCATAAAAATATGTTTTAAAAACAAAACACATTAACAAAGTATGGACAGAAGCCTATTGAAAGTTAACTTCAAGGACAGACTGAATCAAATTCTAGAATCCAATTCTATTTAGCAGAGGATATATTCTTATCTGAGACTCACCCCATTTTCCTATCTCCCCACCACACACACACACACACACACACAACCTGAAAACCCTCAAGCAAGAACAGCAAAGCTCTAACCAAGAAGGGAATCTCTCCCTTTCCCACCCATGTATTTTCTTCTGCTCTTATACCTGAGTGCTCCAGGAACTTCAAAACTACTCACTTGTGACATTTAGCTCTCTTCCTTCCCGCAAATTACTAACGTAGAAGAATCATTAGGAAAGATAATTTGACTGCATGAGAAACTTTTCCAAAATTTGTAGCCAATAAAGTCATTTCTATTTTGATTTCTGCCCTCTGGACAGTTAGGAGAAACCTGGCATTATTCATAAACCTTCTTTTAAAGCTCCTGAAGACAGCTAATGAGACTAATTTGGTCCTTTGTGTGGTTCTTCTCTTGAAGCAGCCTGGGGAAGAACCAAAAGTCAAGTGGGTTCCCAAATTAAACAGTTCACCCATCTGCTGGCCAGTGGGGCTCCAATAAGGAAAACTACAGGGTTAGATTTAACAGTCATTAAGAAGAGCTGAAGATTCATGAAAGCATTGCCTACTAAACGTGGGTATTTATTTTTTTAAACAGTAATACAAAAAGACTCAAGCTATTAACACAGTAAACTCTATCTCTGTTTAGCAGATTTACTAATGATATTGTTAAAAGTAGAATAATTACTTGGTAGAAAATGTTAATCTCTTCCTACGATATAGCCTTGCTATTCAGAACACAGATCCTAACCAAGACAGTATCATCCAGCTATTGCTGCCCACCCTAATGCAAGTCAAGAGAAATGAAGACAAGGAGCAGGCCCATTCACTTGTTCAACAATCATTTAAATACTAGACGTGTCCTTCAGACAAATGGACAGTGTCTTCCCTCAAGAAGTTCACAATATTTATATTGTCTTCAGGTGAACAAGTCTTTCAAAAGAATGTGTAAAACCAGTGTGTGATTTGCCCTCCAGATCTGCTGTCCACCCACCTGCTGCCTCAGGGAGACATAAACTACATCAACAGGCTCCTGTGTACTCTACTTCCCACTGGGTTCTCCCAGCAGAGAACTCTGGCAGGGAATGGATCCAGGTTGGAAGATTCCCTGCCAAGATCACTTAAGGCCCAAGAACAATAACAACTCAGATATAACCAGTCCTGGGTTTGCCCTGTATCTACACCTTTGCAAATAGTCCCCATGCAATAGATTGTCCTTTACTATTGAGTGTGTCATCTATTGTCTTCTATGACCCTGACTGATACATCTTAGATAAGAGAAAATGTGAATGGCTCCCCTGACTTACTTTTCTTTGCCTCGAATATTTTTCCCCCTGCAATCCTTTTCCACCCTAACTTTTAAAATGCCTGGGTTTTTACCTGGGGGTATTTTCAAATTCTTCCCCAAATTGGCAAACCTATTAGGTAGAGCCCAGGCAGGTCAGAGAAACTCTTCATGAAATAGCAGTAAGTTAAGCCTAGAGGAGACTGGATTTAGACTTGCTTTGTTTGGTAACATGGCTGATGACCAAGCTCTAACTCGTAGACGTTTTGGAGTATTCTAAGGTTAAAAAAAAAAATCAGATGCTTTAATTTAAAAAGGAAGAAGGAGGCTATTATTTCTTCTTCACATCCCTAACACAAGAGATCAGTAACTTTGCATTTTTCACTTCAAAGAAAAGTTGCCTGAGGACAATGACAACCATTCCCTAAATGAGTACAGCAGATGCAACTGACCCGATGGCTCAGGCCGAGGAAAAATTCCAGTAACTAATGCAGGAGAAAAAAAAGCTCAAAAGTTTAAAAAAGCAGAAACTACAAAGAAACAACCGTGAAGAGGATTCTCAAAAGTAAATGTAAAAACAACTCCTAAAATGTTGAATCATCAAAGAGTTTGCATTAAGCACTCACAAATGCGTATCAGAAAAAACAAGGACAAGAGTGGACTCCTCCACCTGTATACATGGGAGAGAACATAATGTAATGGGCCTGCAGAAGGCTAGCAGCTGGCGCATGTGGGTCTAAAAATACCTGAGATGCTCAATGAGGCCAGAAGCCCAGTTTTGGGGTCAGCTCCCTCCAAACTCTAAAGAGAGGAACGAAGACCACTTCCCTAAACTAATTAACCTATAGTCTGAGTCACGGAGGGAGCCAGATTGTGAAAGGAGGCCTTCAGCAAGGCAGGAACATGCTATTTTATGTGAAACCTTTTGGGATCCAGGTACGGGATCCTGAGACAACGTCTATGATCAGTTTCTCCTAGAGCGCTGCCTGTTCTGGGAGAGGAGGAGGAGCCTTCTTAGAGCACGATAACAGCACACCTGTGGTATTTCTCAAGTGATAATCCTGGATGTACAGACGTGTGGGGTAAGACTATTAAAATGCTAGCATGAATCTAACGGAGGATAAGGAGATGTACAGGGAGGAAAGAACACAGTACACGCTGCTACGCTAAGTGAGGGCCTCAGACACAGCATTGGTGTCACTTGAAGACTGATTCCAAGTGCGACTCAGGCCCCACCCCAGACTTGCTCATCAGAATCTGTAGCTTAACCGGAGACCCCAGTGACTTGTGTGCACATTCAATTTGAAAACACACTTCTCGCCCTAACCGGTTTGGCTCAGTGGATAGAGCGTCAGCCTTCGGACTCAAGGGTCCCAGGTTCGATTCTGGTCAAAGGCATGTACCTTCGTTGTAGGCACATCCCCAGTAGGGGGTGTGCAAGAGGCAGCTGATCGATGTTTCTAACTCTCTATCCCTTTTCCTTCTTCTCTGTAAAAAATCAATAAAATATATATTTTTTTAAAAAGAAAACACTCTTCTCAATGATTTCCTATGCTGCGGCTTTCTTAATAAGTTAAGCAGACAAGGAAGAATCAGAAGGGAAGGAGGCTAACAAATGTCAAATGTCTTCTAAGGCCAGACACTATGCAGGGTATTTCGTATGTGCTGTCTTATTTAGTCCCCAGAAGAACCCTGAAATGTCAGAATTATAATTGCTACTTCGTAGAGAAGGAAACCGAGGCTCCAAAAGGTCAGTAAACTAACCTCAGCTGAGAGTCAGAGCCAGGTCGGTCTGCCTCCACAATCCACCAGGCCAACTTGTCCCCCTGCCTCTGGACACACAGCCTGAGCCTAGACACTGGCCCCGGTGAGCAGAGCAGAATACGCACACTCCTGAACTGAACATCCCTCTGGTAAAATGAACAATGAAGCTGACCATGAGCCCAAGGGTGCAGACATGTCTGAGTCCTCACAATCCCCAGGTTTAAAGAAAAGATCAACACCCACCTTGCTGGATGGTTTGAAGTTTGAGGGCTCTCCCACTATCCATCTCCAAATATCACCCCAAATGCCTGCCTCCCAAACCACAACCCTGAGTGATCTCAATGTAACATCAACATTTTGGTATGATTTCTGCAGCCTAACTATAATAACAGCAGCTAACACATTCAACAGGCACTATGCTAAGCACTTTTCATGTTCTATAAATTTCTAATCCACGAGGGAGGTTTTTATTACTAGATGCAGTCTGTAATAAAGAAATTGAAGCATAGAGGTCAAGTAAATTGCCCGAGATCATTCAGCTAGTAAGTGGCAGAGGCAGGATTTGAACTCAGTCTTGGCTCCATGCTTTGACCACAATATTATTCTTTATCCCTAAGGGGAGCAGAATTTGGGGGGGTAGAAGAGCTGCAAAATTCAGGAGCTCCCAAAAGCCTTCCCTGCATACTTTTATCTCTCATTGGCACAATTAACTCAATCCCTCTCATTGTTTAAATTCCAAAAAATAAAAAATAAAAAGAAAGGGCAGCCAACACATATCAAGGTAACTATCATTGGGATGAGGGAGGAGAGGAGAGAGAATGAAAAAAAAGAAAAAAAGTTGTGAAAAGACAGAAGGAGGCAGAAGCCTGGCCTGATTAATGGAATCAGACAAGAATATGACCCAAGTCACTACTACTAAATACCAAAGGGGCCTCCAGCGCCTGCGGTAAAGGCTAGTGTCGCTCCCTTGGCTGGCAGACCATTTATTTTGGCTCTGACCTTTGAAAAACGTTAAATAACGATGATAATAATGGAAGGGCGGCAGGCCTGCAATCTCTGTGGTTTGGCAAGTGTGTCTGGAACTGCAAATCCCTCCCATGGTCAGAGGGACATGCCCAACCTCAAGGGAGAGTTCTTCACTCAGAGTTTTGAGCAGCACCATCCTGTCCCACACTCAGGTCCTAACTACAGGAAACCTGACTGTTCACCAATCTGGACTCTCAGGGATAAGGTAAAGAAGAGGGGGCATGAGATAATTAACTACAACTTCCCCAGCACAAAATTAACACCTATTAATTTTTCCAATAGGACTCCAAAGAGGGGAAAAAAAAAAAAAAACACTAAAAATTCCCATGAAACATAATCTAAAATCATGATCATGACTCATTATCTAAATCAACCAAAACCATAACTTGGCATACACATTTGCCTGGAAAAAAAGAGTTCTATGTGTGCAATATTTAATTCACAAAGACTCTGATATGAAGTGGGAAGAATCTTTAGGGTAAGGAAATGGTAGAGAGTATTCAGATGTTACAAGAGAAATAAATTGATTTTACTGGATTGTACTCACATGCTATTCCAAGAGCATCTACAGAAGGTCATCGTAAGAAACAGTCACACAGCCCTAACCAGTTTGGCTCAGTGAATAGAGCATCGGCCTATGAACTCAAAGGGCCCAGGTTTGGTCCTGACAGGTTTGGCTCAGTGGATAGAGCATCAGCCTTCGGACTGAAAGGTCCCAGGTTCGATTCCAGTCAAGGGCATGTACCTTGGTTGCGAGCACATCGCCAATGGGAGGTGTGCAGGAGGCAGCTGATCAATGTTTCTCTCTCATCGATGTTTCTAACTCTCTATCCCTCTCCCTTCCTCTCTGTAGAAAATCAATAAAATATATTTTTAAAAAAAAGAAAGAAAGAAAGAAAGAAAGAAAGAAAGAAAGAAAGAAAGAAAGAAAGAAAGAAAGAGTCACACATTTGTGGCTATTTCTTCACACAGGCTGCTGGCAAGGTCACTGTCATTATGTTTTGTATGCTGTAAAGAATACCCCTGAAGAACTGGAATGATTTCTATTCAGATCACAAGGCCTATGTAGCTTACTATGTTTCCCTTTTTGCCTTAGCTTCTAAGAATCTCAATTAAGTAAAATTAAACAAAACAATTACATTAAATAGTTAACACTTGGTGTGTTTTCATTCTTTTTTTCTTTGCCCTGACCATCTATTTTGAATTTACTAATCTTATTAAAGAAATATTCCTGGTCACATAATTCCTAGAATTTTTTCAAAAGAAAGTAAATATGGACTTGGTACAAGTAAAAGAAAAAATGAGACATAACACTAGTCAAGTGGACAGGGGACAATGACAGTCTAATCCAAAAGGAAGAAAAAATGACTGAGGACACTTGAAAAAAAATATCTGATTGCAATCTCTTTCTCTAAATATTAATTCCTTTTTGAGTACCTATATGTGGTCATTCCTGGCACTGCCCCGAATTACAAATGTTATAAATACTGTGTTTAACAAAAGACTAAGGTGAAAATAGAAACATTGGAAGTGATGTTGCATAAGCACTCTCCTGGGTGTAAATATAGAAATGTCAGACAATGGTTTAGCAAACTCTTAGCAGAAGGTTTTGAAGGAAGGGTAAACAATGTTTAATGGAACAGAAACTAACCTAGACCAGGAGATGTGCCAAATTTGTAAGGAAATTTGTTACAAAACACATTCACTTCACACACACAGGACCAGAGACACCAACAGTGTCTAAAAGGAGGCGGTAGGAGAGAAGGGGAGAAAAAGATGATGATCATCTCCAAGACACACCAGTAAGGATGGGCCCCGGTTGCTTTCCAAAGTGGATACTGGGCTCTCTACTTTTGGACCAAATAGCAGCCTGTAACATCAGCCCCTGTCCTGACCACCTGTGCCTCAGATGGCAGTTCTGTTCTCTCTCCCTCCCCATTTCATGAGTCTTTTCTTCCACTTATTTTGAGAGGATTTATTACTTATTTCTACAACGGAAGTTTTAGCTCTTCAAAGTATTCTGGAATATCCTGTGCGTTTATTTTTAATAATAAACTGATAATTTTAAGTGAGAAAATTTCCCTGAGTTCTGTGAGTCATCCTAGCAAATTACTGAACCTGCGGAGGGAGTTGTAGGAAGGCCCAAGTTTATGGCTGGTTGCTCAGAAATACAGGTGACAATCTGAGACTTGCATCTGAAGTAGGGGCAGTCTTGCAGGACTGAGTCATTCATGTGGTACGGATGTAATGCTAAATCCAGGTAGTGTTTTGTTTGACTTTGTTTGAATGAAATTAAATGGAATGGAATGGAGCTGAAATGAATTGAATGACACTCAGTGTCTGGAGAGTGGAAGAATTGGTTGCTGTCAGGAATAAAGGACACATATTTGTTGTCAGTGGTGTTTCAAGTAAAAATAGTTTATACTCCTCTTCTTCCAAGGTCCCAGTCACTACTCAAAGTTTCCTGAAGCTACTCCATTATCTATAAAACTCAGTATGATGCACCTTTATAAGATGTATGTCTAGCCACCCCTCCCGATCTGCCATTTTCTGGGATGCCTCCCCCTGCTCCTCCTTCACACTCTCTCTCTCTACCAACTATCACAAGGTTACACCTTAAATGCCCCATCTTCTGTAATCCTTCGTCTTCTAAAACACACAGCCCACCCAACCCCAGCATAGTTCATAGATCCATGTGTGAACATCTACCGGGTTCCCTTCTAGATTCCCTCCTCCAAGAGCATCTTCCCCACAGAGAAAGTAAGTCCATTTGGGAGTGTCTGGATCTGTTCATTTGATCCCAAAAGCCGTCAGCAGTCATGTTTTTACCATAGAGGCTAGAGAAGTAGAGGAAGCTGGTATGAAGACAGAGAAGACTGAAGCAGAAGCAACAAAAGAGCAAGGCCAGTGACAGGGTCAGACCTAACAGCATTTGGGCTTCTGTCCATTCCTGAAACCTAGCTATATCAACAATCTTAGACTTCAAAATAGCCACATGTCATCCTCTCCCTGTGTCCATTCCCCTGCAATGTGACTTTGGAACTCCTCCCCATGAAAAGGTGAAATCCTTTTCTCCACTTCTTGAATCTGGAAAGTTTTGGCCATGGGACATGCAGCAAATGTGACACAGAGACCTCTTGCTGTTCTTGGAAGCCT
>PVJC01018808.1:0-30902 GCA_004026665.1 Murina feae | reverse complement strand
GGGGGGAGAGATGGGGGGTAGGGGGTGGGTGAGGAACAAGGGGGGATAAGGACACATATGTAATACCTTAATCAATAAAGAAAATTTAAAAAAGAGTAATACCTTTAAAATGTTAGTGTTTTACTTATTTTTAGAAATTAATATATAGATGAATAATCTAAAAATTCGAGGAACTCCCAAACAAAACACCAGCAGTGGAGTGTGTGTGTGTGTATATATATATAAAAATGGCAAGGTAATATAATTTGTCTTGGAAAATAGCCAAGCCAATATGAAAAGAAAACAAAAAAGAAAAATAGTTGATTACTCTACCAAATATCATTATCTGGAAATAAACCAATAGCTGTTAAACCTGTGTTGTATTGCTATAAGGATCGCCACAAAGAACAAAAGAGAAGACTATCTTGTCTCTTCCAGACACCAAACTCTATTGTGAGAAAAGGTGTTTTGGAACAGCTGAGGACACTTTGGCACCATAAACAAGAACTGTAGAACAGATAATTCTCAAAAAGTTCTTGTCCCATAAAACCTTCAATGAAAAATTAAGAACGCTAAAGAATTTTTTAATATGTGTCTTAAATATATCTATGTTTTATATTTGAGACTGAGAATCATTTTAAATAGTTATCAGTTTACTTAAAATAGCAATAATACATTTATTATGCAATAATAATATAGATTATTTTATATTATTACTGCTAAATAATTAAAAATTAAAATCTATATTTTAATAGTCTAAAATATAGATTATTTTATGAATAATAACAATACAATTTAATAAAATGAGTAAGATTGTTTTAGATTTTTCAGAACTCTTTAATTTCTGGTATGTAGAAAGAAAAAAATAATGATGTCAACAAAAAGACCTTTTCAGATTAATATAAGAGAAATTTAAAAAACTAAAAGCGAATTGATGACATATAGATGAGAGGGCTCGTGGGGATGTTGGAATGAAGTAAATGTATTCTGCATGTAGGACAGACATGAATTTCGGGGTCAGAAAGCAAACTGTACTCAGTTAAATAGCCTCCCTCGAGAATTCATGCCCACACAGAACCTCAGAATGTGACCTTATTTAGAAATAGGAGGTTTGCAGATATAATTAATTAGGATGAAGTCATATTGGATTTGAATAGGACCTCAATCGTATGCTTGGTGTCTTTTAAGAAGGTCATGTAAAGACAGAGACACACAGAGGAGAGAAGTCTGTGAAAACGGAGGCATAAATTAAAGTAATGCAGTTACAAGCCAGTGAAAGTCAAAAAGTGCTGGCAGTCACCAGAAGTGAGCAGAGAAGAAAACAATCTTTGTTAGTGCCTTCGGAGTGAGCATGGGCCTTGATTTTAGACGTGAGCTTCCACACAAGTGAGAGGAAAAAATTCCTTATTTTGTTAAGAATCCCCAGGAAACGAATGCACTGAGTTTAATCCTTATAGAATTGTTCTCTGCGTCAAAGATTATGGCAAAGACTCTGGACTCAGCTTTACTGCTTCTGATGAAACACAATTAGAATGGTGGGGAGGGGGCATGGTCCCTTTGCCTTAATACCTGGAGAAAATCATTTTCATCTACCCCTGAAGTAGTTTAACATGATTTGAGGAGCCCAAAGAATTTTTGTTTATGTGGGTTGCATATATTGTTATCTATTGCATTAGAAATTTAAGAAGAAAATTTGTAAACATTTATAATGTACTTTAAAACAAAATAAAAATTTGATATTAATAGAATGTTTTATTTTATGCACAATTTTATATTTTTCTAAGTATGTATGTATAGATAGATAGATAGATAGATAGATAGGTAGATAGAGATATACAAGTGTTTTTGATATCAGATAATGAGATAGCCAAAAAATAATTACTCAATACTTACGATGCTGGGCAGTATCCCAAGGCAGAACAGAGGCCTCAGCCCAACCCAGGTCCTTGAAATGGAACAAGAAGGAATTCAAGAGAATGTCAGGAAGATTTAGCAAAGCACAGTAAATGTATTAAAGTGATATTATGCATTCAAGAAGTGAGGTTGGGCAACCTCAGAGAACAAATTGTTGCACCAATGGGATCTGGGTGAAAGCCTTTTGTTTTATTTGTTTTATTTTTAATATATTTTTATTGATTTCAGAGAGAGAGAGAGAGAGAGAGAGAGAGAGATATCAATGATGAAAGAGAATCATTGATCGGCTGCATCCTGCACACACCTCACTGGGGATCGAGCCCACAACCTAAGCATATGCCCTTGACCAGAATCGAACCTGGGACTCCAGGTTCTGAGACAAACCTTCTAGGGCTGAGTGAAAGTTTTTCTTACACGTGGGAGGGGAAGGGAGATGGGTCCTCAGCTTCTGGCGCTGGTGGGGTGACTGCCAATAAGGCTGGTCCTTCTCTCCTCTTCAGATGGCCATTTTTTTGGTCCTCCCAATTACAGGAAATTGAAGAGGGGAAGTAGGGGAACAAGTGGTCAGTGAAGGTCACATCTGTGATGTTCGCCAAGATGGGGAAGGGGAAGGGGAGGGGTGGGGCTGAGGCTTTGTTCCCTATTCTAACTCTCCTGTCTCATTCACACCAAGTTTATAACATATAGGCTTGATGTGAAACTTAACAACAAAAAAAATATGTCATGGAATATATTTAGTAACTATCTTTATTCCCTCAGAGTCGTTAGATTACTCTCAGTAAACAGACTCTCTCGGTTGGTATTCTGCATTATGATTCTAGAAATAATATAAATTAAATTTTTGGATAGTTGAAATATTTGTCTAGTGTACAAATAAATGAACTCGGCAAGGTTTATTGCATTTTTAGGCACCTATTATGTGGTATGCATGGTACTTGGTGTTGGTTTTTTTAAAAACTAGAAAATATAACATATTATTATACCCATTTTAGTGATGAGAAACTCAGCCTTAGAGAAGTTTGTAAATGATTTCAAATTCACCAGGTAAATAGGAGCAAATGGAGGATCTGGGTTTCTCCAAATTTATATACAGATACTCTTTGATTTGAGGTTATGTCCCGATATACCATGATAAGTTGAAAATATTTTAAGTCAAAAATGAATTTAATACAGCTAACCTACAGAACATTATAGTTCAGCATAGTCTACTTTAAGTGTGCACAGAACACTTACATTAGTCTACCATTGGGCAAAATCATCTACCACAAAGATTATCTTATAATAAAGTACTGAATATCTCACATAATTTGTTATGCATAGCACTTTTACATCATCATAAAGTAAAACAATAATAAATTGACCATGGTAAGTCATGGACAATCTGTAGCTTCTTAGGTAATATTGTACTCATGCAGAATCTTGCATTTTTGTTCCAGCTCTTAAGCTCTATGACTATACTAAGTTCAACTTGCTAATCAAATGAACTGAATCTCATTTTAAATTGATGATGCTAAGGTGGATTTTATTGACTATATGTTGTAGACAACCCAATTAGAGTTGAGCTGTGTACTTTTCTTCCTACCCTAAGCTTAATTTAGAAAGAAAAATAAGCAACTAAGGAAAACATTTTATAAAGATTTTATGACCTAAAATAACATATTTTATATCTTTCCTCTTACAAATACTTTCATTGCCATGGAAACTCATATAATCATAGGCACAAAAGAAAGATTTAGGTTGAAATCAAATCAAGTTACTTGTAATTTTTCCTTTGGTATTTAGAGATGAACACTTCACCAATATTATATTTGTCTTTCTGAATCAAAGATCGTGTGCCAAATGTTACATATCCCTAAGCAATTTCACATCAAAGGGTTATATTAAGTAACAAATGATTTCTAAAACAATTATTTGAAGCAACTAGGAAAAACAGAAACCCAAAGAATGCCCTTATATAAATCCTAGAGTCCCGGTCACAAAATTTGTGCAGGGAGGAGGGGGAACCTCAGCCCAGCCTGCACCCTCTCATAATCTGGGACTGCTCAGGGGATGTCTGACTGCCATTTTAGGGCCCCTGTGGGATCAGGCCTAAACTGACAGTCAGGCATGCCTCTCGCAATCTGGGACCTCTGGCTCCTAACCATTCACCTGCCTGCCTTATCACCCCTAACCACCTCTACCTGCCTGCCTCATCACCCCTAACCCCTCTACCTGCCTGATCACCCCGAACCACTCGTCTGCCTGCCTGCCTGCCTGATCGCCCCTAACTGCCTCTGCCTGCCTGCCTGATTGCCCCTAACCACTCACCTGCCTATCTGATTGTCCCTAACCACTCTGCCTGCCTGCCTCATCACCCCTAACTGCTCGCTGCCTGCTTAATCGCTACTAACCACACGCCTGCCTGCCTGATTGCCCCTAAGCACTCTGCATTCCTGCCTGATCATCCCTAACTGCTCACCTGCCTGCCTGATTGGCCCTAACCACCTCAGACCCCACCACTGTGGCTTTGTCCAGAAGGATGTCCGGAAGGTCATTCAGCTATCCAGTCTAATTAGCATAGTATGCTTTTATTATTATAGATTTGACCACTTAAAGCAGTCTACTACTGCTATTATGCATAAAAGTTAAGGGTTCAAATCCAATGGTCTGCTTCTCCTTAATCATATCAAGTTGATTTTGTTACCACATCTTCTAATCTTCAATATCCCTCATTATTTATTATCTAAATAAAATTTTTGTTTCTTTTTACCATCCTGCATATTCATCATTGATACAGAAAGAATATAATTTGTGACTTGCCAAAGTACAGCAGAAATTGAAAGAAAGAGCTCTTAAATTTGCAAAAGGTCAGTTCCCTAAATCCGAAGCTAGTACCATTACTATAAGGTGTCTTTCAAATTTACTTAAAACTGGTAAATATTATATCTGTTCTCTGTGGTCAATTCAGTTATCTCAGTTAATCCAGATGTGCTCCATTTCCCAGGAAGGCAGGGCAAATGATAGTCTATTATTAGAGCCAAATAACACCAGTTCACTCTCCAGCCTTTTCATACATTAACAAATAGAAGGATAGAATTTTAAAAAACAGGTTGAATTTACTGGTGACATATAATTAGAGATAAAATCTTCTTCCAACCCAGAAATCCTCTGCACAAGGGTAGTAGAGAATGACAATACTTTTGGTTATTGAATAAACATTAAAACAGAATGTGATGAGCATCACAGGCAATTTGTTAAGAGACTGCAGACAGAAAGAAACCTCACCTTTATATATAGCCAGGCAGATGCAACCCATTGCATACAAATTGTCAAAATAAACAATAACCTGCCCTCAAGTTGAAGGACTTGACATCACTGTTGCTCAGACATAATTCATCCTAACTTTACCTGGTCATTTGGGGAACCATCTGTAATAGTTAAGCAGTTATAGCCAGAGGAGAAAACCATTTCTCATATGTTTCTGGCAGGAGGTACATTTCCTACTAGGAACAAGGAGCCCACAGAAGTTAGCCTTCTTTCCTCCTACAGAAACTGAGAGATAGGGGTGCAGTCTCCCTTGATGTTGACATTTCAAAGAGATAGCTCTCACATCCTTCAGAAAGAAATGTCTGAATCCTAAAGCTGGCAAAAGACTTACAGAGTTTTCAAATGGAGATTATATATATATATATATATATACACATTTCAAAAACAGAAGTACTTAAAATTTCAAGTTTTCTAAGTAAATTCTCTAAGAAAATGGAAGAAGTAAGTTTTTCCCTATTTTCAACAGGGAGAACTAAGCCTCTTATTTTTAATTGATTCTGGCTTTTATAGATTTCATCATTTCTAAGAATCACATCTTTTGTGTCTCTACTACAGTTTTTCTTTATATGTCAGAGAAAACTCAGATTTAATTAGTTAATTTTATAGAAAAGGTACTCTATTGTTTAAAAGGTAAAATATTAATCAATCCCTAGCAAAATATAAAGCACATACTTTTTTTTTTTAATATTTTTTATTGACTTTTTTTTTTACAGAGAGGAAGGCAGAGGGATAGAGAGTTAGAAACATCGATGAGAGAGAAACATCAATCAGCTGCCTCCTGCGCACCCCCCACTGGGGATGTGCCCACAACGAAAGTACATGCCCTTGACCGGAATCAAACCTGGGACCCTTAAGTCTGCAGGCCGACGCTCTATCCACTGAGCCAAACTGGTCAGGGCAAAAGCACATACTTTTAAGTTTGAGTTTACTATCACATAATAACAGATAATATAAACAAATTGTAATATCACCCAAATATCATTAGACACTCTCACTTGATATGCATCTGTCCAACACAATGAAAAGATAAATAGTATAACTTCCAGGAATTCAGACGCATGTTACATAACCTCAGAGCAGAAACTGATAATAGTTATGGTCTGACAGTGCAAGAATTTGGATGTCTCATAGGGTTGTAACCTGGAATGAGCACTCTCTCTCTCCTTTTCTGCCTACCAAAAAACAGCAATAATAAAGCCTGCTACTTTGTTATTGTCAGAATCACATAAGAAGAGCACATATCTCTAAAGGGTTTACTTGTAACAGATACTCTGGTAGGTAGGACAGTTGGCAACAAAAAAAGTCTCTGTTCATGAAGTTCACATTACCCTTAGAAAGACAGACAATCTACACTAATAATCTACATTAATAAGAGAGAAAGATTCAAATTAACCACCACTCCTTCACTCCACTACACCCACCAGCCAATCAGGAACAAGTATGCAAATTAACCCAACAACTAAGATGGCAGCAGCCACAGAGCTGGAGGGAGCAGGAGTCTTGGGTTGCCCCCTGCAATGGAGGAAGCCAAGCTTCCCACCTGCTCTGGCCAGCCCTGGGCTCCACACAAGGCCACAAAGTTTCAATTATAGAAGATAAATAAATCCCAGATACAGAGAGGCTGGGAGCTTTGGTCACCGGGGGGTAGGGCCAGCCTGAAAATGGCCCTTAGCCCCTCACCAAGGCTGGCCAGGCACCCCAACCGGGCCCCCATCCTGATCTGGGACACCATTCAGGGCAAACCAGCTGGCCCCCACCCATGCACCAGGCGTCTATCCTATATAATAAAAGGGTAATATGCAAATTGACCCTAACGGCAGAACCACTGGGAATGACTGGTCACTATGACACACACTGAACACCAGGGGGCAGATGTTCAATGCAGGAGGTGCCCGTGGTGGTCAGTGCACTCCCACAGGGGGAGCTCTGCTCAGCCACAAGCCAAGCTGACGGCTGCCAGTACAGCAGTGGTGGTGGGAGCCTCTCCTGCCTCCTCAGCAGCACTAAGGATGTCCGACTGCAACTTAGGCCTGCTCCCTACTGGCAAATGGACATCCCCCGAGGGCTCCCGAGTTGCCAGAGTGATGTCTGACTGCCAGCTTAGGCCCAAACTCCCAGGGAGCAAGCCTAAGCCAGCAGGTGGACATCCCCTGAGGGTTCCCAGACTGCGAGAGGGCACAGGCTGGGCTGAGGGACCCCCCAAAGTGCACAAACTTTTGTGCACCGAGCCTCTAGTCTGATCATAAAAAATGAGGAAATTTTACTTTTTGGGGGAACATGGGTGGACCTTGAGAGTATTATGCTCAGTGAAATAATCTAGTCAGAAAAAGATGAATATCATATTATTGTACTTACTAGAGTCCTGATGCATGAAATTTGTGCAAGGTAGCTTTTCCCTCCCCCAGCTGCCAGCACCAGCTTCCCTCTAGCACCAGGAATCTGGGCTTTCCTTTGGCCGCTGGCAGGCACCCAGAACCCAGGCTTCTCTCCAGCCACTGGCAGGCATCCAGGACCAGGCTTCCATCCCTCCCAACCTCTCTTCTCTCTTTTCTGTTTGTGCCAGGTGAGAATACAATGAGAAGTTTGAGATGTGCAATCCATCAGGCTCTCACCAGAAAATGACCATTTGGCACCCTGATTTTGAACTTCCAGTCTCCAGAACTGTGAGAAAATAAATGTCTGTTGTTTAAGCCACTCAATCTATTATAGTATACTAGAGGTCCAGTGCATAAAATTCATGCATGGGGGGGTGTCCATCAGCCTGGCTTGTACCCTCTCACAATCTAGGACCACTAGCTCCTAACTGCTCACCTGCCTGCCTGCCTGATCACCCCTTACCCCTCTGCCTGCCAGTCTGATCATCCCTAATTGCCCTCCCCTGCCAGACTGATCATCCCTAATTGCTCTCCCCTGCCAGACTGATAACCCCTAACTGCCTCTGCCTCAGTCCCCACCACTGTGGCTTTGTCTGGAAGGAGGACTGGAGAATCAGAAGATGTCTAATTAGCATATTACCCTTTTATTAGTATAAATATAGCTAGACCTAAAGCAGATGCTAGCAACATCATGTGGTTTCTCTAGTTCTGCCTTTGTCTCTGAGAAAGTTTAGCAAATAGATAGCCTCTACATTTTTATTTAAAACTTTCCAATGGAAGTGGAAAGAAAAGAAGAATAAAATGTGCAATTATATAACTAGTTTTCTTTAGTTTTTTTCTCTTTTTTCTATATTCTAGATAAGAATACTTTTTTTTTTTTGCCCTAACTGGTTTGCCTCAGTGGATACAGCGTCGGCCTGCAGACTGAAGGATCCCATGTTCTATTCTGATCAAGGGCACGTACCTTGATTTTGGGCACATCCCCAGTGGGGGGTATGTGGGGGGCAGCTGATCGATGTTTCTAACTCTCTATCCCTCTCCTTTCGTCTCTGTAAAAAATCAATAAAATATATTAAAAAATATATATATATTTTATTGATTTTTTACAGAGACGAAAGGAGAAGGATAGAGAGTTAGAAACATCGATCAGCTGCCTCCCGCACATCCCTTACCGGGAATGTGCCCACAACCAAGGTACGTGCCCTTGACCGGAATTGAACCCAGGACCCTTGAGTCCAAAGTCTGATGCTCTATCCATTGAGCCAAACCAGTCAGGGCAATAAAATATATTTTTAAAAAAGAATACCTTTATTTTATGTATTGAGTGATTCAACATTTCTCATGATATTGTTTTTTATTTAACATTTAAAATATAATTGATTTAATATGCTTAGATATTATCATAAAAACTTTAGTTTCTACTTATGTGTCAGGAACCAATAACAGAAAATAAAAAATATACAGAATAACATTTATTCTTCACATATATCCTAATACATAGGCATACTCAACCTTATTTTCTAACAATAAAAATAAAATCTTAGCAAAGTTAAGCAATTTTTTAATGTTGTGTGACTAGTTAGATTCACTGCTGGAATTCAGTCTTTATTTTATGAGATTCCAAAGCTTTCCTACAATTATTAAGAATTTAAGAATGCTTCCTGGGGAATGCTAGTTAAATAGCCCATATATCCTATGCTAAGCTTCCTCAGGAACATGAAGCTCTCCCCGCCCTTGCCCTAAAGCTATAGACAGACCTCTCAGGGATACTCCTTTCTCCCTTGCATAAGTAAGCATTGGAGACCCATTTATTCACATCTAAATCAATCTAAGCTAAACAGTGTAAAATGTTCAATACAGTTATCACTTTTTTATTTAGTTTTTATTGCTATAACCTATTTTGTTTCACCTTCACATGACATTTTCTGTGAAACTTAAAATGCTTTTTATTTTTTTTAATTTATCTTTATTGTTCAAAATATTTCAAAATCCTCTTTGTGTGTTTGTGTTTTTCCTATTGGCCCCCTCTACTCCACACCCACCCCTCCCAGGTCTTAAATTACTTTTCAATGCAAGTGGGAGAAATAATGAGGTACTCAGTTATGTTCATGAACTGAGGCTGTCTCTTTGTTCCTTCTATTTTCAAATTTCTAGATATGTTTTCCAAATTTATATTCTGTTCCATTATTATGATGATTATGCCATTTTAAATTTTAAATATAATAGTAAATAAAATATAATAATTTTTGTAGATATAAATATTTAAAAAGAAGCATGATCTAACCAATTAGCTCATATATATATTTTAAGTCTTCGTTTTCATTGTTTTTTGGTATATTTTATTTTTAAACGCCACATATACTAGTTCCTGGTCCTTCCAGTGGTCTTGAAGGTGAGTCTGAGAATGTCATCCACGGAGCATATGGACGTGAGTCACAATTCGTGGTAAGCAGCTGGGAAACTGTCCCAACACAATCCAGGCAGAATGATTAGTTCTCGCCAGAAGGTAAATAAATGATTCCACACTTGGTAAATGGGAAGAGTAAGGGTAAGAGAAAAGATGGAATAATGAAAATCCACAAACAGAGAATAAGATCACCAGTCTTCTTCCATGATAGATTGTGTTGTTATTTGCATAAGCACACTGCCTCTCCCTGGGAATAGTGATTCTTTTGTGGCTTACTCATATTCTCCAGGCTTACTCACAGTCCCTGACCGGGCCTATGACACGTGAAGGAAAAGTGAGATGTTTCACTTCTGATTAGTATATTTAGGAACATCGCCACAGATAGGCTTCTCTGTAGCTTGTGCCCTGGAGTAAAGGTGACATTGTAGAGGAGATGCAGCTAACCTTTGAAAAACAGATAATACTTAAGCTGGGACCATTTTTATTGCAACATAAACTAGATTTCTCTGAGAAGTCTTCTTAGGGCAGCATGATTATTTTTTACAAGAAGAAGACTATATCATATCACACTGGGGAATCTGATTAGTCCAGGATAAAAGACCTAAGGCTCTGTCAGTCACGAGTACTGCAGCACATAAGGAAAGTTGGTTAATGAATATTAGTAGACTAGCCTGAAGCTCCTAAAATAAAATTCTGGTGGATGTGGGGGGTGTGTGGGAGGAGATCAACCAAAGAATTTATATGCATATGTGCATAACCCATGACACAGACAACAGGGTGGTAACATAGCCTGGGGTGGGGGTAGGGGTGGGGGACTGGCTAGAAGAGGTCCATGGGGAGGGAAAACGGGACCTATGTAATACTTTCCACAATAAAGACTTTAAAAGATGGTAATATTTCCCCCCAAAAAAACAATCAACTAGGATTTCAAATAATTTATATGTATAGAGTTCTAATAAATATAAGATTACACAAATATGTACACATAAACCTGGCAACAACCCTAATAACTGTGATTCAACTAGAAACACTAGCTCTTTAGTGCCCTAATCTTATATAGAAATAGACAAGAAAAACAAAGAGTTACAGGAAAGTCTTTAAAGGAAATACAAAATCCAAAAGAAACTCAGTAAAAATTTGTGTAATTTTTAATAAAATTTTAAAAACTTAATAGGTATATAAATGAAAGAAAAACAGAGGATCCATGAATCATTGAATAGAATACTATAAAAAGAAACATGCAAAGAATAAAATGGAGTTCTTAAAATTATAACAGAAATTTTGAAAAGCAATAATATCACTAAAACATAGAGTTGATGAAATAATCAGTAATGAAAGTAAAAGAGGTAGTTCAAATAAATTTGAGAATCAATCTAGAGATCCAACATCCCAATAATAGAAGTCTCAGTCAGAAAACAGAATTTAAAAAAGAAGAAAGTTATCAAGGTAATAATAGAAGAAATTTTCAAAAAATTTAAGGATTTGAACTTGCAAATAGAAAGAGTTGATAGAATAGCCAGAAAATGAACCAAAAAAGGTTGTTTGTTCAGCATTTCTATGGTCTAGAAACGTTGAAGGGTTCTTGCTGCGAAGCATGAATGGAAACAAAGTAAAATATTAAAATTATTAAAAGACACTGAGAGAAAATAAGGAAATCATCTCTGAAGTCAGCAAAAAGTGTGGCAAAGCAAGGAAAAGGGGAACACCTGCAATAATATCAACATTAAAAAATATGAATAAAAAAGAATATCTGAAAGTGAGACACTAGTTCTTCAATTCTCTGGTTGTCTGTGTATTACTTTAACTTAGAGCTTTGGTTCATAGACGTTTACTGGAAGAAAATACTTGAAGCCATGTAGGATAGCAAGCCTCATTGAAGATTCTACTGCATAGAGATAGGACTTTGAATAAAGTAGATGGAAAGGGTGAAATAAAAAACAAACACACTTAGCAGTAATATTCAACAGAGAACATTGTGTCATCCTTGGTTCTGGCTGGAAGTTGAAAATGCTAATCCATAAGAATCCATAGCAAATGGGTAGCTAAAAACATGGATTTCAGGTTTCCATATTTACCATTTGTTCTAAAAAAAGAGAAGGAAAGAAGGGAGGGAGGGAGAGAGGGGGAGGGAGAGAGGGAGGGAGGGAGGGAAGGAAGGGGGAGGGAGGGAGGGAAAGATTGAAGCAAGGAACATTTTGGAGAAAGGAAAGGAAAACAATCTAATCTAATAAAAGCGTAATATTAAAATTGACCGTTTCTTTGGGACGCCTAAGCCATGCCCAACAGCCAATCAGAGCGACTGTATGCAAATTAGCCCAGCCAAGATAGCGGAGGCCACAGCCCCAGAAGAAGCCATGAACCAGGGTCCAGCAGGGCAGATGGATTCACAGGCGGCAGCCAAAGGGGCAGGGAGCAGCCAGCCGGCCCGCAGCCTTGCAATGGACCAATCACGCAGGGGAAAGTCAAGGGAAAAAAATGGAGACCTATCTATCACTCATTGTAATACTTTAAGCAATAAAACAAAATTTAAAAAAAAGAAAAATATTTTCATATAGTAAATACTGTAGATAAATTATGAATGTATTTTAAGATAAACATTCTCTTATGGGAGGCAATAATTAATACTGAGAGTAAATACAATTTGAGGACATCTTGATTAAATTAAATTGTTATGGACTATAGAAAGGTATCATTAGCATCTTAACAACCTGCATTTTATTATTCAATATAACAATATATTTTCATAAGCAAGCAAGAATATAAAAAAAATTCAGGTCTTCACATTTTGGTTTACATATTTGGGAACTGAGCCTACATGGCATACTAAGAAAGAAGTAATTGGCCTTATATTTTCTTATAAAATATTTCTGATATCCCCTTCCCCCTAAAAAAATTATATTTAACAAATTTAAAGTGAACTAAGGGTGGGTTTTTTGCTCCTATCATTTAAATTCTATATGATACTAGTTATTGTCTCCTGTTCTTCAGAGAAACTTTTTAAGTTATTTATATACACATCTATAAAATAATAACATACACATTTTATATACTAGTATATATATACTGAGTGGCCAGATTACTATGACCACCTGACATTGGTAGGCAAATTAGCTATAATTTCAAACTAAAGTTGCTAGAGGGCCAGACATTATAAATAGGGAAGCAGGATGTTTACCACGACAGTATAAGTGATTTTTTTTTTTTAAGATATGGATAAACAACACAATTTAACAGCCTTTGAATGTGGGATATATAGTATATACTATCTAATCTAATAAAAGAGTGATATGCAAATTAACCCTCACTCCATTACATATAAGCCTCGTCCACCAACCAAGCCACAACCACCAGCCAATCAGAGCAGCTATACGCAAATTAACCCAGCCAAGATGGCAGCCGGCAGCCATGGAGTTAGAGCAAACAGGATGCTTCATTGCATCAGTGATGAAGGAAACTGCCTGCCTCGGCTGGCTGTGGCCTCCGCTCAAGGCAACAAAGTTTCAATTATAGAAGGTAAATAAACCCCAGAAACCTCCTTCCAGCCAGCCTTGCTGGGACGTTATATTGCAGAAAGACCAAAAAAACTAATCGACGCTTTGAAGGAGTGGAGAAATCATAGTTATAATCATGTGCGGTGTCTGGGAAAGTTTCAAATCAGAGCAAAGTTACACGTGGGATTCCTGCCTCATATATGCTTCCTGAGTTCATCGTATTGCAAATGTGTTCCCTCCCTCCAGGTCCTGAAGGAATTGCAACTCCCAACTTCCCTTTCCCCAGGTATTCCAAGGATTCCAAGCCAGCTTAACAATCCACCCTTCCCTCAGGGCAGCGCTCCTGGCTTGTTTTGCTAATCCAGTTTTGGTGAAGGAGGCAATGCCTCAGCTGAAGGTCATTCCCCCAGAACATCAGAGCTACCTTTGAATTAGCCCTTTTTGCCTTCTCAGTTGGGTCAATGGGAGCTGTGGCCAGCCTGCAAACAGTCATCAGCCCCTCACCCAGGCTGCCCAGGCACCCTAGGGGCGACCTCCACTCTGAAGGGGCTGTGGCCAGCCTGCAAACAGTCATCAGCCCCTCACCCAGGCTGGCCAGGCACTTCAAAGGGGGATACTTACCCTGAAGGGGTTGTGGCCTGCCTGCAAACAGCCATCAGCCCCTCACCCAGACTGGCCAGGCACCCCAGCAGGACCCCACTCCCTGAAGGGAGTGTGGCCAGCCTAAAAACGCCTCTCAGCCCCTCACCCAAGCTGGCCAGGCACCACAGTGGGAACCCCACCATGATCCAGGACACCCTTTAGGACAAACCAGCTGGCCTCCACCCATGCACCAGGTGTCTATTCTATATAATCCCATGCAATAAAAGGGTAATATGCAAATTGACCCTAACAGCAGAACAACTGGGAATGACTGGTCACTATGACACACACTGAACACCAGGGGGCAGACGCTCAATGCAGGAGCTGCCCCTGGTGATCAGTGCACTCTCACAGGGGGAGCTCTGCTCAGCCAGAGCTAAGCTAATGTCTGCCAGTACAGCGGTGATTGTGGGAGCCTCTCCTGCCTCCTCAGCAGCTCTAAGGATGTCTGACTACAGCTTAGGCCTACTACCTGCTAGCAAGTAGACATCCCCCGAGGGCTCCCAGGCTGCTAGAGGGATGTCTGACTGCCATCTTGGGCCTGATTGCCCAGGGAGTAGGCCTCAGCCAGCAGGTGGACATCCCCTGAGGGGTCCCAGACTGCAAGAGGGCAGACTGGGCAGAGGGACCCCCCCCCCCACTGAATTGCACAAATTTTTGTGCACCAGGCCTCTAGTGTGTGTATGTGTGTGTGTGTATATATATATATATATATATATATATATATATATATATATATATATCTAAACTAATAAAAGTGGAATAGTAAAATTAACCATTTCTCCAGGACGCCCACCAGCTAATCAGAGCAACTGTATGCAAATTAGCCCAGCCAACATGGAGGCCGCCACTCACGGACCTGAGTAAACGTTTAGGCAGTGTCCGTTGCAGCAGGAGCGAAAGCAAAACTATTTTTGGCCCTTGGCGGACAGGCTCCGAAACATGTTTGCAATAATGTAACAATCATAGAATCCTTGGGAGCTGAAGGGAACAGCAGGCCTGGCCTGACTTACTAAGAGTAACAAAATCTCATTTTAAACCTGCACTGCGAGGTGAAGCAGAGGAGGTTTCATTACCTCAGCCCGCCTTAAAGGAACAGTACATCAATTATAGGAGATAAACAAACCCCAGAAACCTGCGTCCAGCCAGCCTTGCTGGGACATTGGGTCAATGGGAGCTGTGGGCAGCCTTAAAGCCTGAAAGCGCCAATCAGCCCGTCACCCACGCTGGCCATACCCCAATGGGGTGACAGACATTCCAGGGGGGCTTGGCCAGCCTGCACAGAGCCATCAGCCTTTCACCCAGCCTGGTCAGGCAGCCCAGCAGGTGGACATCCTTAGAGGGGTCCCAGACTGTGAGAGGACACAGGCCATGCTGAGGGACCTCCCGAGTGCACAGAGCAGCTGCAGGGTGGAACAGCGCAGGACCCAGGACCCGTGAGTGGGAAAGAGGCGGCAGGGTTGGCAGCCTGCTTGGCGGCTGCCCAGGCCCTTTGAGGAGCACCAGGGAGTGGGAAAGAGGTGGTGGTGGGGGGGTCATCGGCCTGCTTGGAGGCTTCCCAGGCCCCTTGGGGGGCACTGGGGAGCTGAAAAGCAAGCTCTTGGGGGCTGGGGGCCTGCTTGGCGGCTCCCCAGATCCCTTTCGGGGATCAGGGAGCAGGAAAAGACTGGCCTGACCATGAGGCCGGGTTTTCCCTGCTTCCTGGTGGTTGGAGGAAGGTGGGCAGTAGGCAAGCTTGGGAGGCAGGCAGCACCCAGCCCTGGCCACAGCTCAAAAAAGAGAACAACATGCAGGGGAGGGCAAGAGTCTGAGAGATCAACATAGAGGGAGTGCCTGCTCCAAGCCTTGATGGTGTGCCTGGGGGCAGGCCCCCGGCAGGTAGACACACACAGGAGGACTGCTCCGAGCCTCAGATGCGGCTGGGGGCAGGTCCCCAGTGGCGAGACACACACACACACACACACACACACACACACACACAAGGCGCCTGGCAGACTGGGGCCATCATAGGACATCCACTGAGGGGTTCCAGACTGTGAGAGGGGGAAGGCTGGGCTGAGGGACCCCCACCCTTCCCCTCGTGCACAAATTTCATGCACCGGGCCCCTAGTATATATGTAAAGCCCACAACTGGAATCCTGTAACAACCAGAATGACCAGTCGCTATGATGCCCACTGCAGCCAGCAAATCAGCCCGATCATGGGTGGGGCCGGTAGCCAACCTCCTGCAGTCCCTCCCCCATGGCCAGACCTGCCCCCAATTACCCCCCATAGTAGGTGGGGCCAGCCAGCCAACTTCCTACAGGCCATCCCCCTGGCTGGCCCCACCCCTGATGGCCCCCACCACTGAGATTGGCTTGCAGCCCCTCCTCCTGCTGGACACACTCCTTATCAGTCCCCACACACTAATTGGGGGCAGGGATGGCCAGCCAATCACCCATGGCCTTTCCCCCAACCACTGGCCCCCCAATCAGTTCCCCTACCCCATTGATGGGAAGGACCAGCCAGCCCACTGCTCACAGCTCCTACCCCTGGCTTGCCCCATCCCTGATGGGCTCCCACCACCCTGATCAGCCTGTGGCCCTGATTCCTAGCCAGCTCCACCCCCGATCGGCCCCTCACACTCTGATCAGGGCCAAGGCTGGTTTCTACCACCTGCAACCCCTCCCTGTCGCTAGCCCCACACCCAATTATCCCTCCACACCAATTGGGGGTGGGGCTGGCCAGCCCATCACCCACAGCTGGCCCCAACCCCAATTGGTCCCCTCACCCCAATCAAAGGGCAGGGCCCGCCAGCCAATCACCCAAGGCCCTTCCCCCAAGTCAATCCAGCCCTGATTGGGCCCCAGTTGGGGCGGGCAGGCCAGCCAAACTCCCACCATCTCCTCCTCCTGACAGGCCTGACCCTAATCTGCCCCATGCACGAATTTGTGCACTAGGCCTCTAGTATAAAATAACATTAATTGAAGAGAAGGCACAATCAGACATTCCATTTAATAAAAATTAAAATATTCTTATAATATACAATCTTTATCCTAAAATATATTTCATAAATATCACTGTTAATATAAAAATCCTTTTGAAGTAAAAGGCAACTTTGTTCTGAACCACCCCTGGTTCTATATACTCACTACCCAGAATATAGAAATAAAAAATGGTAAATCTCAGATAATTATGATTGCTTGTTTTGGTTTATATCTTTTCTTATAATTAGAGTGACGAAATGCCTTATAGAAACACATAAAATGCTATTTTTTAGATTGTTTCTGAGAATTCAGAACCTGTGATAGATCTTCCATGAAATTATGTTCTCAAAAGAAGTAATTTGTTAACTATATCCCCACTCTTCAAAGATAAATGAGATTTCCTAAAGCACTTTTACTTCTGCTGGTTAAAAGAAATTATTTAATAACGATAATATAACAGGAACTATACTTGGTCCTGGAAATGTAAAGATGAAATACAAAACATTCTCTCTGCAGGAGGTCACAGCCTAGGGAGGAAGCCAGAGAAGCACTCACAGTTATAATGGATAAAGAAGATACCATCCGTATTGTATTTGAAAAACTCAACATACTCTGCAGGATCTCTTCCCACCAAGTGAGATCTTACTAAAGCAAATTAGTAACTTGGAACTGAGAGTGAAAGAAGGCAAAGTACCATACAACTTGCTTCATTCCCCAATGTGAGCTGAACTCAGGCACTGACTTAATGTGAATTTTGATGAGGGAAATGACTTAGAACTTTGTCAAAGGGCCATTACTTCACATTATCTTTATGTGAGCACTTTTACTTATCCAGAGAGAGGGCAAAGTGTGTAGAAGTAAAATTTTCTTTTAAATATCTTTAGTTTCTATCCTCTGTAAGCTAAATAGAAGGGAAACACGAGTGACAATAAAACAATTTACAAAATTTATTTAGAAATAATGCCACTTGGTAATTTAGTAATATTATGAAGAATTGTTGCATAGAACCATCAGCTGTAAGCGGAAGAGGAGTAATCAAATGTAACAACTTCATACGTTAGAGAACAAGAAACAGAGACTTGAGAAATTAATAATTTGCCCAAGGTCAAGCAGTAAGTACTCTTAGTTCTTAGTTCAGTTTGTCCATTCTAGGATTCTAATGTAAGCTCAGAGTCCGTAGAAGAGAAATAATCCAATATCTGGAGAAAAAAATGAAGTACATTTTTCAGAAGTCTTATTTGGCCTGCAATTTTACTGCCTTCTCCATTATGCTTCAGAGAATCTGACACAGAAGCTTTGAAAGCAGTAAGTTCTGAACACAAAAATAGAATGTCTGGTTTTATTCATATTTAGGAGCAGCAGTTTGAAGGAAGTGAAGCTGCAGCTGTACTTTTCCACGTTACTTAGCAACTGGTATGAGTCAAGAAAAATCACTGAAACTCATAAGCACTGGTGGGAGCATGACAAATGACATTTGAAAAAAAATCCTGTGAGGTCGATCTACTTGATTATTAACATGATAATAAGAAATAAAGCAAGGGTCATTCCTATTTTAATGATGTAAATTAAATTTTAAAGACCTACAGGGAGCCTCAGCATTTGGCAAAGTGCCGGTCAAAATCTCTAGTCAGATTTACTGAACTGATTTATTAGGCAAATATTTCTGGCCTGAACCACTGATTTGGTTTAAGTTTGCCTCTTTGTACTGACATGTTTGGAAGAAATTTTAGTTAATGGAAGGTTTATAATTTGCCCAAATGAAAAACAAGAAATATTTTTGAGATATTTAAAATGTCTCTAAAATCGCCATATTCAAATATTCACAACTAAACTATGAGACTTTTAGATAAGGAGAAATAAAGGCTAAGAAATGAGATATTACATAAAATAAATCAATAAAAGATGCTATAAGAGATTAATAATGTATGAGTCACTTGTTATTTAGAAAAGTATTTTGCTTTCAAAAGTAAGAACTTTTTGCCCAGCCAACGCGGCTCAGGGGTTAAGCTTTGACCCAGGAATCAAGTGTTCGATCTTCAGTAGGGAATGTGCAGGAGGCAGCTGATCGATGATGTTCCTTTCTCATTGATGTTTCTATCTCTCTATCCCTCTCTCTTCCTCTCTCTCTAAAAGTCAATTTTTAACAACGTCATGTTAAATATTTTTAAGAATTTTTCTCTAAAATCACAGATGAAGAAATTATTTTCAAATAAAACACTATGACATTAAAAATTCCAGAGCAATGTTGATCACATGAAGAAAATGATTGCATAAATAAAATATTTTTTAAACTCTAGAAAGGATACATTTCAGCAATGTGTGTAGAAACCCAATATATATTAAAATTTCTTTACATTTTTGTATATAAAGAGTTTACCTGAAAAAAATAAATTATAAAAAATGCAAAGGATATTATTTCAGTGATTGTGGTACACAAACATTTAAAATCAATAAAACTTGTCAGTAACTTGAACGAAGCCTTTTCTTTCTCCAAATGCAAATTAGGTAGGCTTGTTCAAAATCAGTCTCTGAGCTATCCATGCTCCTCCATCATCATGGCCTTCATCTAGCACAGGTCCCCATCTTTTCTTCTTTAAACTATAAAACAAGAAAGCTTTTGAACAATAAAGAATTTAAAAAATAGCCTTTGTGATAACCCTACTCTAAATGTTTCTTTAAAAATTTTTAGAAGTAGTCAGAATGATGTTTACAAAACATATTATTTACATATTACATATCAATCACTCCCTTACAGTTTTTTCAAATGCTTTGTATATATTTTCAACTTCATTTCAAAAACCACTTATCAAGCTTAGTTATTAAAAACCTGAGATTTTTCTCAAAACTTGTTCTAGAATCCCTCAGGATTTGGCTGCAGGGTTTCTCTAATGCACAAATAGGTTTGCTTCACCTCAGGGTGTTTTTTACTTGCTGTTATCTCTGCCAGGTATAGTTCTACCCTACAATGACTATTAGGATTTTTCTCCCCCAAAGATGTCAAATAAGGTCTTCTCCTAAATAGCTAATCTATATCACGTTTAAATTTATTTTTTGTGAACATACTGATATCATACTAATTACTTAAATTAAGTAATTAATTTTTACTTGTTTATTGTCTTTATTAGGGGCCCAGTGCACAAATTTGTGCACCTTGAAAGGAACTGTGGGCCCCAGCTGGTCTGGCTCAGTGGATAGAGTGTTGGCCTGCAAACTGAAGGGTCCTGAGTTCAATTCACGTCAGGGGCATATGCCTGGGTTGTGGGCTTGGTCCCCAGTAGGGGGCATGCAGGAGGCAGCCAATCAACGATTCTCTCTCATCATTGATGTTTCTATCTCTCCCTCTTCCTTCCTCTCTGAGATCAATAAAAATATATTAAAAAATAAAAGGAACTATGGGCTGCGAGGCTGCAGTAGGTACAGGGGCGGGTCTCAGCCCATCCTCCACACCCCTGCACTACCCCTCCCACCATGGCCCATGGAGCTAGAGTAAGCAGGAGGCTTCCGTTGCACCAGGAGTAAACTGTCTGCTGGCCGGCTGGGCTTCTCCTGGCTCCAGGCAACATTGTTGCAACATAGTTGCAATTGTAGAAGCCTTGGAGCTAAAGCAAACAGCAGACTTCCGTTGCACTGGTGATGGAGGAAACTGCCTGCCTAGAGTCTACTAAGGCAACATTCTTTCAATTATAGAAGCCATGAGCTGAAGCAGACAGGAGGCTTCATTACCTGCCTAGGCCTCAGCTTAAAGGAACAGTGTATCAATTATGGAAGATAAATAAACCCCAGAAACCTGCTTCCAGCCAGCCTTGCTGGGATGTTGAGTCAATGGGAGCTGTGGGCAGCCTGGAAGCCTGCAAACAGCCATCAATCCCTCACCCAGGCTGGCCAGGTACCCCAGTAGGGACCCAAAACCTGAAGGGACTGTGGGCAGCCTAAAAGCCTGAAAATGGCCCTCAGGCCTGCACCCAGGCTGGCCACATCCCAATGGGGTGAGGAACCCCACTGGGGGGCTTGGCCAGCCTGCAAATAGCCATTAGCCCCTCACCCAGGCTGACCAGGCACACCAGCAGGTGGACATCCCCAGAGGGGTCCCAGACTGTGAGAGGACACAGCTGGGCTGAGGGACCTCCCAAGTGCACAAATTTTTGTGCACCGGGCCCCTAGTTTATATGAATAAAATGGTTGTGACAAAAAGGATGATGAAGTCCAGGAGGAAGTAACACTGGCAAAAACTTCAATTAAATGAGTTCTCAGAGGCATTTCATAACATTGAAAGCAAAAAGAGAAAAATGTTGCAAGCTTATCCGACTGACAAAGGAGAGTGACAATTTCTCAAAGATGCTCACTTTTTTATTATAAATTAAACAATGTGAAAAAATAATAAAAATGAATAACGTGAAATGAAAGGAAAGCAAGGTCCAAACTACTGTTCATGAGTTTAAAGAAAACATTTTTGCAATGTTTCATGTTTCAAATTTCAGTGTTGTAAATTTTAATTTTACTAAATTCAGTTTACTATACATTTATAACCTACTAGTACACTAGAACATTTTTAATGTTTCACAACATAATTTAAAAATCATAGAATAATTGTAATCTTCCTCATTAATTGCTTTGTACAGTTTCAACTTACCTAGAGAGAACAGCCTATATTAAATAAGAGTTTGCTTTAAATATTGATGGAATTTCATTTATTTAATCATTATTAGCTGCCATGGCCTTTTTGAGGTTTTAAATTTTTTTCTATTGTTCAGTTTCATCTTGCTCGTACAGATTTGCATAAGTTCTTTGTTAATTAAAGTATGTAATATGTTCCTGCTAAAATGGGTAAAAGATAACACTTTCAGATTTTAGTTTGTCCTTGAGGATGGCATTTTTCTTCATACTGAAACTTAACACTTTTAATTAGTGAAGTTGGTTCACTTTTTCTTTTTGTTCTAGTTCTTTTATTAGATGCACTACTTATTGCCCTTTAAGAAGATGATTAACAATCTTTCATTGTATTACCTAAACGCCACAGAGAACATTACTATATACTGCATACAACTATTGTGAGAATTAAACTAGTATATGTATATTAAACTTTATAACACAGGCTTCTCCATATGAAAAACTATATATATATCAAAGTTGTTTTTATTAGTAGTAAATACAAGTAAAACCATTATAAGTTGATTTAAAGCAATCAGAAGCCATGCATGCTCTCCTTAGAAACCAATAGTCTCATTGGGAGACAGAAGTAAAGGTGCTTGAATACTGACAAAGGTCAGATAGAGATGAAAAAATAAAGAGGTCTAAGGTAAGCCAACCCACAATGCTGGCACCAGGGAAGTGACTTCAGAAAAGGTTGTCAATCATGTTGAAATCAAGGTGCACAAAGACAGTAGGATGTGCAAAGAGAGAATGTGCAAACATAAATGCTAAAAGAAAAAAATGGGGGAAGTGCATGTGGCTCAGGATGGCTGGGAAGAAAGTGAAGCGTGCGAGTGTTTGGAGCATGAACTGTAAAGGAAAGAAAGGGACGTGTAAAGTGTCAAGTAAATCGTTATAGGACCAGTGGGAAGATATCGAACAGAGGATGATCATAAATATATTTGTAATACAGAAAAATAAACATGGACGTGGAAAGGACGCTGGCTTAAGGAGAAACTAGGCTTGGAGGAATGGCTCACATGAGAGACGATGGGATGCGGATGGGGAAGAATTTGGGCGATATTAAGGGAGTGTAGCCTATAGACTTGGTACTGACATAGTGACATGGTGTCTAGGCAAAAAAGGGGCTAAGCAGAAAGGAGAATTCCTAAGAGAAAAAAAAAGTCTGATTATAGAATTTAATGACATCAAAACTTATTAGTATATGTAACCCTTACTTTTTAAATACGACACTATTTTAAAAGTAGGATTAGCAGTACCTTTTTATTTTATTTTATTTTTTATTTATTTCAGAGAGAGGAAAAGGAAAAGAAGGGTAGAAACATATATTATGAGAATCATTCATCTGCTTCCTCCTGCACACCCTCACCAGGAATCCGACTGGGCATGCCCTCACCAGGAATCCAACTGGACATGCCCTCACCAGGAATCCAACTGGGCATGCCCTCACCAGGAATCCAACTGGACATGCCCTCACCAGGAATCCGACCGCCACCTCCTGGTTCACGGGTTGATGGTCAAGCACTGAGCAACACCAGCCAGCTATGGCACTTCTTTAATTTCAACTATACAGCTACATATTTCCTGCAGATAAAGATATTTTCATATCTAAAACATAATTTATAGTGTGCGTGTGTGTGTGTTTTTAATAAAAAAGAAAGAAATCACATAACAGGGCCTTATCTCAAAAGGTTTTAAGGTTTTACAATAAAAAATTCTCAGCTCCTAAGACCAGAATGTGACATTCTGGGAGTAGCTGATTCATTTGCATCTCAGCGTCCTTTTTATGAGGACCCCCAGGAGAAACTGCTGTCTCACTTAAGTATAGAATAGAGTACACTTCTCCTTGGCAATTATTTTTTTTATCTCATGACCATTGTAAATTTTATAACTTACAAACATTTTTATTCATAAGTCAAGTCTATTTTTGTGGTTTATCTATAGTAGACTTGTGGATTATGACATTTTAAAATTCCACTTTTGTTCCTATATCTTTTTTCTTAGATGGCAATTTTATTTTTATTGTTTTCATTTTCTGCATCATTGTAATATATTTTATATCATTTTTTTTGTAACAATATGTGACATGCATAAGAGATCAAAATCTTCTCATGGCTTGATTCTCTTTGCACTGAAGCTGTTATTTTCTGTTCATTAAAGGTTGAAGAGACCTCTCTATCTCTTCCGTACATTCTGTAAAATCCCTCTATGAAGAATCACTTTCCAAGGAGTTGATGATGCTTTGGACAGACACATACTTTTCAGAAAAGTATCTGAAGTGTATAGCTACTGCCTCTGTGATTCTGAGAGCCTATCCAGTCCCTGCCTGAAACGATGTCTAAAATAACAATGATGCCAACACGGATGGACCTGGATATTATTATGCTAAGTGAAATAAGCCAGTAAGAGAAAGAAAAATATCACATGATCTGACTTATGTGTGGAATCTAATACACCAATGAACAAAATAGGACCAGAATACATAGGACAGACTGACAGATCTCAGAGTGGAGGGGAGTTGGAGGGCCTGGATGAAATTAATCAAAGAACATGCATACATAGCCCATGGACACAGACAGTGTGGTGAAGACTTGGGGTGTGGTGTGAACTGGCAGAGGAAGGCAAAGGGGGAGGGGGTATGGGGGACATATATAATACTGTCAATCTAATCTAATAAAAGAGTTATATGCAAATTAACCCTCACTCCAAGACACCTAAGCCACACCTACCAGCCAATCAGAGCAACTATATGCAAATTAACCCAACCAAAATGGCAGTTAATTTGCATACACAGGTGCAGAGCTGAGCGAAGACTGAAGACAGCCTAGAAGGAAGCCAAGTGCTGCAGAAGGGAGCCAAGCTGCAGAGAAGGGAGGGATGGAGGCAGTGGAGATGGGAGGGAGCAAAGCAGAGGAGACAGGAGGGAGCAAAGTCTGCCTTGGCGGGCTTCACTCCCTTCTCTGCTTCGCTCTGGCTCAGGAAGCCATATTCTTGCAGGAATCTCCCTGCAATGGGCCCCTAGTAATAAAATAAAAATGCTATAATTTTTTAAATTAAAAACAAAAGATGATGCCTTCTGATAAATGTGAAAGGAGAACAGTCACTAGGGGTGCTCACTTCTGTAGAGACAGACACCTCTCATCACGATGCAATCAGACCCTGGCCTGGCCCCCTCTCAGTCAATAGTAAGGCTAAGTATGAAGTGTGATCTAGAGCAAAAGTCTCACTGATACCCAGCATTTGGCATTCCCTGAGTATTGCTAAAAACTCCTTATAAAAGCCTCCTGGGAACTTCAAATTCATTATGCTATGGAAGAATGATCTCATTCAAAGGCATTTCTGCTTTGCTAACTTATCTACCTTTAAAAATCACATTTTTTTAAATTTCTATTTTCTGGCTGCATAGAAAAGAGAACACTTTTGACAGCATTTGAAAAATAATTGATGGTGATAGAAAAAAATCATATAGATTTGAAGTAGAGCATAAAAATGACAAATCTATTACATTTTTTTTTCTCTCTTTCCAACTTTAGACATTTGGTCCTAAAATGGATCTAATTCATATAAAGACAGACTTGTAATATTTCAGGTTTACATTTTGATACATCTGTTATTAGGGCTTAAAAGTGTGCTACCACGAAATGAAAATGTATATTGTGCAGAATAGCAGAGTAAAAGAGAACTGTGACATTTCCTTCCGCTGTATTCTCTCTTTATCACAGAAGAACCTCCATTCATATTTTATCTTCTCTGAGAAAAAAAAAAAAAAGATTGCTTGGAGACAGAATAAGTTGGAAATAAATTATATTCTATTCGTAGCAGTAGAGCTTGCTACACTGATTCTCTCTATTTTTTTAACTGATTCTCTTAATTAAGCATTTAGACAATAAAATAAATTACTTCCTTTTTGATATATTGCATTCTTTATGTCAAAATGTAATTCCTCACTTTTTTCTCATACACCATAAAACTGATATATTAATTGCTGTGACATTTAAACAAGGTCTTCTGCTACAGAAATAAAATCCAAATGAAATAAATCTCTGAAAATGAATTCTGGTATTTTTATAGATGGAAAGGATCATATGAAATGAAATGGTGTCTCTGGATCAGAAGTAACATGTTAGAAAATACGTTTTTAGGATTATTTTTATAATCATTAATATCTAGGGGAAGTGATAAGTTTTCTATCTTCAACTTCTCTGATGCTTCTTTCTAAAATAATATTGAAGTATTTAAATAGAAACAATCCACTTGAAAGCTTTTGACATGTGCGTAGGGATTTTAGAATGCAATGGCCTGAATGTGGTTTCATTTTCCTTTGATACCAACACTACAGTCCTTCCCTCTTGTCCCACAGCAAACACTGTGATCTTTGGGCAATTGGGTGCATCTGAGGCATGGCTAAAGCTGAGAAGATTTCTCCATTAAGGCACTAGAAATGGGATGGAGGACAGAGCAGCCAATGAAGACTCTGACCTGTGGCTCCCCAGGCTGAAGTCAAGGAATATGTGTGACCATTGCTTCACCCTAAAATCTCATACAAAAAAGCACAAATGGTTATTGTGCTTGTGAGCTCACTCCTTCCTGCTTTCCCACTGAGAAAATGTAGGGATTTTAGAGAGCAGCAAGGTTTCCACAGCCTGAGCAGAGTGCTGACAGCCTGCCCTACAATGCAAGGCTACAGAGACAGGCTCCATTGTCAGTGTACTTTCAGGGACCCCGCAGTGAGGTGTGCTCCCACAAACAAACCTGAGTCTCCTGGGGCCCAGAAGAGAAAGAGCAGCCCACCAAAGGAGGCCCAACAGCCAGAGGGGATTATCAGGCAGAATAATCACACCATACCCTAAGCGAAACTGAACAGAATAAAGACAAGAAAAAAAAAAATAGGAAGAGAACATAAGGAGACCATTGAGCCGCACTAAAATTCCAAAGTGAAACCAAACAACAATACACACACACACACACACACACCAGCAATAACTAAAAATAGCAAGAATCCCTTCCTGCCTCCCCAAAGTCATATGAAGCTCAAAATCATAATTTTATTTGAGAATGAGAAAATAAAAGCAGAAAGTGGTGTTTGTTGAGATCAACTATGAGGTCTAGAACACCAGTGAATCTTCTGCAAAGGACCAAGGAATAAATATGTTGGGTTTATAGTAACTCACAAGTAGGATAAAGTCTCAAGTCCAGAAAGTAAGTACAAATGTATCTATAAATTTTTTTCAAAGGCATTTAATGAAAGAGCATTCATAGTAGGTGAAAATGAGAGGCAATGCATAAGTAAATGACTGAATGGATTGTAGAACATCTATATCATGTTTTATAGACTAGGGCCCCAGTGCATTCGTGCACTGGGGGAAAGGTGGGGGGCAGGTGGGTCCCTCAGCCTGACCTGCACCCTCTCCAATCTGAGAGCCCTCAAGGGAGCCATCTCCAATCCGGGAGTTTCTGTCTGTCTTTGTAATAATATGAGCGAATTGTCTGAGACCCTCAACCCAGTTTGGTTTGTTGCTCACAGAATAATAGAGGCTTTTGTTTTTTTTTTCTTTGCTCCATTGGTGGAGATTTCCTGGAAGTTGTAGGATATCTTCTCTTTAATTTTTCCCAGACACTCTGATTTTACTGATGTCTCTCACCTTTGCTTTCCCTCCATCCCCTACAACAGTAACTGCTCCAGGCTCACTTTGCTCTCTCAACCTGTGGGTTGTGACCCCTTTGGTGGTCGAACAACCCTTTCACAGGGGTCACCTAAGACCATCCTCATATAAGATATTTACATTACAATTCATAACAAAAGCAACATTACAGTTATGAAGTAGCAATGAAAATAACTTATGGTTGGGTCACAACATGAGAAACTATATATAAAGGGCCAGAAGGTTAAGAACCACTGCTCTAGTGTCTATATCCATCTGCCATCAGAACTACAATTTCCAGCATTCCTGGTGCTCCCTGTGCTCTGGGCTTCCGCTTCCGGTCCTGGGGCTGCCACCAAAATTCTACTGTTCAGAGAATACACCAGAATTCTACTATTCAGAGAATTCCTGGTGCTCCCCACGCTCTGGGTTTTCTCCGACTAAGGGAGCCACATCCCCCCAAGCTGCTGGCTCTCCCTCTCTGCTTTGTGTATGCAAATTACTCACCACCTTTGTTGGGTCAATTTGCGTGCCCACTCCTCATTGGCTGGTGAGCATGGCTTGTGGGCGTGGCTTGAGTGTAGTGGAGGGACAGTTATTTTGCATGTTTCTCTTTTATTACATAGGATAAGTTATTATATACAACTTACCAAAGGGAAAAGATAGTTTGTAATGCATGGGGAAGGCTCAGGAAGGAAAGGTGAAAGTCGTGGAAAAAGTAAAAACAAAAGATTAATTAAAACCAATGTATTTTAAAAGTATATAAATATTAATTTATAGTAGTGATATTACATTATTTGGATCCAGCATGTTGGGTTAACCCTAGCTCTGCTAACCATATTATTTATACAAAACAGTCACAGGAAGAATGGTACACAGAAAGACTGGAGGGTGGATGTTAGAGCAAGAAAGGCCTCAGGAACTACATGAGTCAGCCACCTCCTATACACATGAAGGAATTATAATGCAACAGACTGTACAGAAGGTTTGCAGATCTGAATGTATTAACAGGTAATGCACAATAATTTTACTTAGCATTTCCAAAAGCATTTAAAATAAACCAATCCCTGTGTCCTTATGCCAGTTCAATTTTTACATGACAACTCAGGTTACTCAGGTGTGTTTTTTTCCTGGATCAGTGGGTAGGAGTTTACAATAAAAATCAGAACAACAGAAAACAGCACTGAAGGACATGCACTCAAAAGACCTCAAAATCTTTTTTAATCCTATGATAATGTTTCCGCTGTTCTATCTGCTCATGGCTCTGGAGGGTTCTGAGCCTAGTATTTGCCTTATTTCTTGCCTTATGATTCAGTTGATCTTCTATATGAGTTTACAGAAAACAAACCTTAAGGAAAATACTACCAATCAGTTAATGTTTTTCATTTTAAAATTATAAAAAAGAGACTTTTATTACTATAGGAATAGCATCTGTATCAGCATTACATTGTATCCTTCCCAACATAATGGTCATGAATTCAGGCCAAGTACAGAAAAGAAAGCAATTCAGGAGATTTTGCTTGGCAGATGAAGTCACGTGTGCATGTGTATGGATCCCTGTGGGTGTATGTGTATGTACCTACATGCGCATGCTTTTACCATATTGACCTGAATATCTCATTATTTTGGTTTGTTTTTATTGGTTTTATGACAAGTGGAAGACTATTATTCAAAATCAGCTGATTGTTAAATTAATAGAGATCAGTCTCTGCTACTCTTGCTAGTCCAATCACTAGAAAGAAGAGAAATTGGAATGGTGAAATCAGTTCTGCTAGAATTTTGATAACTTGTAATTGATATTATAAGTCTACTTCAAAAGAAAGTGGGTTTTTTAAAAATTCTTTTTTGTTGAAAGAATTACATGTCTCCTTTTTTCCCCATTGACCTCTCCCAGCGCCTCCCACCTCCCAGCACAGGCCTTCACCCCCCTGTTGTCTGTGTCCATTGGTTATGCTTATATGCATGCATACAAGTCCTTTGATTGATCTCTTAACCTTTCCTTCCACCCTTCCTTGCCTTTCTTCTGAGGTCTGCTCGATGCTTCTCTGTCTCTGGGTCTATTTTTGTTCGTCAGTTTATGTTGTTCATTAGATTCCATGAGTGAGGTTATCTGATACTTATCTTTCTCTGACTGGCTTATTTCACTTAGCATAATGCTCTTCAGGTCCATCTATGCTGTTGCAAATAGTAAGAGTTCCTTCTTTTTTACATCAGCGCAGTATTCCATTATATAGATGTACAAGCAGAAAGTGGTTTTGCCACCAGTGTGGATCAGTGAGTGATCATCCAACTATGAGCCAGGAGATCAAGGTTTAATTCCCGGTCAAGACACATGACCAGGTTTCAGGCTCAACCTCCAATAGGGAGCATGCAGGAGGCAGCTGATCAATGATTCCCTCTCATCACTGATGTTTCTATCTCTCTATTCCTCTCCCTTTCTTTCTGAAATCAATATAAAAAAAGTTTTTTAAAGGTTTAGATTAAAGTAATAACCATAGAACAAAAGAGGTCTGGAAACACAATCATACCAACGTTCTTTATATTTTATAGAGAGATTTCTTCAGTATTTCTTTGATTTAAGATCTTTGACTTTCTCCCCCAGTTTTCAAACCATATTTCATCCCGGGCATTCAGAATGACAATGGTTAAATTTTATTTCAGTCTCTCTTTTTAAAAAAAATATATTTCTTTATTGATTTCAGAGAGGAAGGGAGGAGAGAGAAAGAGAAATACAATGATAAGAGAGAATCATTGATCAACTGCCTCCTGCACACTCCCTACTGGGGATCAAGCCTGCAACCCAGACATGTGCCCTTGGCAGGAATCAAACCTGGGACCCTTCAGTTCGCAGGCTGATGCTCTATCTATGGAGCCAAGCCAACTAGAGCTATTTCAGTCTCTTAAAGGCCTAATACTAATTCAGAGGTGTTTAGGACAAATTTATTTCATTGCTTCTTTTTGTTAGAGAATAACTTGAATAATAGAAACGTCTTCCTTGGTGAGTAGGAAGTAGACACAAACTGTAGGTGAGGTCTCTTAACTAATCTGATTGAATTTTAATTACAACGTTACCTCTTGCTAGCTCTTTACATTTGGGCAAGTTTTAAAATATCTCTCATACAGAATTTTCTCATCATAAAATGAGCATAATAATATAATCAAAGCACAGGGCTATTGTAAGGATAAGATAATGAAACAGGAATTTTTAGGGATGAAAAAGACAAGTTTAGAAAATTTTAGAAATTAAGGGGACCATGGAGGAAGCACAGGGCTGCAGAATAGCAAAAGGTATATTTCCATAGAATAGGTGAGCTGAAAAGCTGCAACAGGTACATTTCCATAGAATGAATGAGCTGAAAACAGCAAAAGTTCTATATTTACAAAATAAAGGAAGAAGGGAAGGAAAATCTCACATGTCCCATGTGCAGTTTGACCTTTGAGGTCAGAAATTACTATAGTAACCAGTCTAAGGGAATAGTGACCAATCAGAGGGGATATCAAGGCACAAAGATCTCCAGCTTTATAAACAG